>JAUCMT010000024.1:3878809-3896184 GCA_032357475.1 Enteromius thamalakanensis | reverse complement strand
ATCATATAGTATTTTTATTATATAATATTATTATTTATTGTAACACATTAAATCCTTTAAAAATGTTACAATAAATGATATTCCCAATGATAGATACAATGCATTATATCTTGACATTGCTTATGATCTGCACAGTATCTTACTTATAAGTAGTATTTTATTATAAACAGACAAATAAGTGTTTTGCAATTATCTAAAATGGTGTAAAATATGCTCATAATATTTATAAACTGTCACTGTCTGCTTAAGATATCACGAATGTTTTTCAATGAGTGTAAACTAGCTGACACTGAAATGAACACAGCCTCACAGAAAAACACATCAATATTAACAATGAATCATCACAAAATGCCAAGACTTAAAATGAGAATTATAATCTATTATAATCTATAAAATCCAGGTTATACATAATCAGACTCCTAAAAGTTATAACCATAAATAGGCAAGTATTATAATGTGTTACAACTGTTGTAACGATTACTCATGAGATGATGTAACATATTACACAATCTTTATATGGTATTATGCATGCATTATGAAATGAATACACTTGATGCTGATGATGTACCCTATGATTAGTTTTTAAATTCTGATGATTGTATTCATAATATAGGTCATCTCTAAAGATAAACATGATAAAGGACGTGTAAAATTCATAAATTCTTTTGTTGTTCACAGAGCTTACTTATTCTTACTGATCATTTTAGATATAAAATATGATACTTCATACTTCTACTGTCGTGGTAAACAACCTGCTTCTCTATTTATAATGGTCTGGCCCTTTAGTAACTTGAAATTATAGCTAATTTGCCTGCAAACGTCAGGTGGTCATAGTAATCTGGCCTCGCAGCATGTATCGTACCTGAGATGCATTACGGTTGCAGTAGTTGACACAGGCATTGTGGCTCTGGTTCAGCCACTGTAAGAGAGACAATGAGACAGCGAGTTTATAGAAAACAGAGCTTAGATTGACTTTAACTCATCTGGAAGGAACAAATACCTGCCAGAAGATGGTGGAAGCAAATGTCTGATTGGGTAAAAGGAGGCCTACAACCTATAAATAAAGAAGTAAGAATTGATTTAAAGTTCATCTGTTGACCTGCACAAGAATGAAAAGTTGAATATATTTTCACAATGACCTACCACTGGAGTACCAAAGGGCACAAAACCTAAAGTGAAAAGAAAAAAAGTGTACCGAGATGATTTCAGGAGAAAATGAACCCTTGATCCAATAATGAAATCACACTAAGACTGCAGTTTTGACATTGGAATAGGCTGGATCAGGCCACAGAAGTACATTTCGTGGCATGTTCAGTTTAATGATCAGGATTATGGACTCTCATATGACATTATTACTGACCTTTAACGCATTAATAAAATCCTCATTACTCATAAAAGATAGCATGGTTCAGAGGCAGCCATCATAATTGTCAGGCAGGTCTCTCTCTCTATCTGTTCTCTCTTTAAATAGTGGTGTTAACAGAAGACTAAAATACTCCTATTTCTGAGTGGCCCAACAACACTTCCAGACAGCAGGAGGGAGAGGGTTTAATCAGAGCCCAGCTGAGTGTGACCTTTGCCAACAGATCGGTCCAGAGAGACCCCCTACCACCGAACTCCAGTCTCCAGAGCTGGTAACAAGCAGAAAACTGCCTACCACCCATGACACACACACACACACCGAAAACACACTTACACCCTTACCTGACATGCGAAAGGGCATGGGGATCTTTTCTCCTGTGTCTGGATGGATGATGGCCTGAGGACATAATGAATCCACAGACAGCAGACAGGACGAAGAGGAGAAAACGAGAGAGAAGAAGAGGTGAGAGCGAGCTGATGGGAGAATTACAATGCTGAGGTTAGCCGTAATTCTCCTCTCATTACACCACTATACAGAACCACAGCTTGTGAGTGCCTGTCACACTGAGCAGGAAGATGCTGAGAGGTCTGAGCAGGTTCTTTCATCATAGCAACCTGTAAATGGCTCTCATCGCTGTTCACACTCACCTGTTTAATCTTCTGTGCCTTCCAAAGCTATTGCGAAAAACATGCAAAAGAGAGAAACGTTTACAAGCATTACATCCTCAGTTTGATTTTGTTGCATCACCAAGATAACCGAAATTCTTTACACATGTGGATTTGAAGTTTGATGGGCTGATGTTAGCTCCTCTGCTCACATATACCTTAACACACTCTTTTAAAGAGTCTGTGGTGCCATACCTTTAACATCAATGGAATCTTTCCATTCCACAAAAAAATTGGTTGCCCTATGACACAAAGGTGGTTTCCAAATTACCTTTTAATGGGCCACGAACTTACCTCCGCATTAGTCACACCTGGAGGCAGAGTTCCATTTTTGAACTGATCCAAGAGTTTCATGCATTCATTTAAACGTTCCTAAACAAAAATAACAGCATTCACATACAAATCATCAAATTATGCGAGGTCTACATGTCAGAAGACTCTTGCTTACCTCTGATACAAAGAGCGTGCGAGGGTCGATCACATCCAGGAAGTGTCTTAGTCTTCCGTGAAATGAACCCTGAATGTAACATAACGTAAGAAATAGAATGACAAAACGCACTCTATTATCATGTAGGGACTTCAACTCTCACAGCATTTCATAATATAGTATGTAATATTGAATTTGTTGCTAATTTGTATGTATCTCAACTTAATGTTTGAAGATTTTGTTTAGTTTTCTAACATTAAAAATGTAGCAAATTGAGAAAAAGCAGCAAGATCACCAGAAGAGGTTTTTGCTTGGAGGATATTAATTCCACATTAATTCTATAGATAAGTTAAATAAGTTTAAGCATCTTGTCTGGTTTGTTGAAAAGGTTTGTTTTAGTTTAAAAATGCAAGAAAAAACAGATTAAGTGAGACAAGAGGTGAAGTGAGTGTCTGTTTTTACTCTATATTGTGTAGTGGAGATCTTTAACTGTTTAAAATGGCATTGTGTGGTTAAGTCATTTGACATCATATTTTAAAGTGACAATGACAAAAATTAAATAATGGTCTTAAGTTGATTAGTAGGCCTACCAAAGTAAATTAACTTCACTTGTACTAGGCCTGTTTGTTACTTAATTATATACTTTCTTCATGTATTTGTGTCTGTGCGAATGATGACTTCACCTCAAGTATTCAATGAATTCTAAAAATACTAAGTTACTTCTTGTCTTGAAGGTCAGGTCTGTGTGGAACTGTTAAGTTCTTTGATTAATAATCATAATTATTAATCATATGTTCACATCCCCCTTTAATGGTAAGCCAAATGATTTCTGAGGTCCCAGAAACTTTCTCCAGACGCGGCAGTCAGCTGCTGATGCAGACTCTGACACTAGGGCCAAGCCAGTTGTTTTCGCGCGCCAGGTGTGTCCGCCTCATTACGCGCGCGCACCAACTGTCTGCTGCCTAATCTGTAGACCTAAAAAGTTCTTCCAAAGCAATTAAAATGTTCAAATGTGTGTGTGTTAGGAGGAATGCAAGATTATGAAGCAGCACGCAATTCTGTGTTTATCACGTCTAACAGACGGTTCTTTACACGTATGAAGGACGCTACCGCTGGAGCAATAACAGCAGATGTGAATCATCTGTATTAAATAAATAAATGAATGAATAAATAAATTACCTCTTCCTTTGAGGTTAAAGTTATTGAGTCACTAATGCATACAAAATGGTTTAAATTGTTTTTTTTTTGTCGCAGTGAATCTTCCAGTTTCCACGTTTTAACTGAGAACAGAATAATGAACTAGCTTTGGCACAAAATAGTTTTTAAGGACGTTTTATCTTAATTCAGAAGCTCGGAAATAGTTAATTGAAGGGGTGCTAATTAAATGGGTCTGTGAACCCCAAAATAATGTCAAAATGTATTCAAAAGTCTCAAAAGTATGGATTTTTAAATATTTGTTTTAACAAACCATAGATTAGATTATAAGTATAAGTATTTATATATTATGTGTTATTTTGATGTAGGTAAAGATAATAATTATGATTATTATTCAAGCAATAATTTAAAGTCCTGCTATTAATATAAATAAAATGCGTTTAATTTATTCTAAGCAACATTAATGCCTATCACATTTTGCAAAGCATTTATGTTACCAACAGAGGTCACTGTTAAAGCGACTTAAACAAGGAGTGAGGGCGGAAGAAGCAAACGCTGCAGTGAACTTATTGGATTTTAGCGAGAAAAGTAAACTTGATCTCATTTAAACAGCAAAAGCGTTTCTTCTGCAACCCGACAAGCGTCTCCAAACCCGTCTGCAGTAAGCCTGAAGAAATCACCCTGACGCAAAAGCACAAGTCTTACATTCGTATGTATGCACTGGTCCGGTTGTTGTTTACCTGATCAAACCGAGGCTCGCCGAGTCTAAACGGAGGGTACTCCATCGATGCAGGCATGGCAGGTGTTCCGAGGCGTACAGTGCAGTAGGGCTGTTTTAGTGAGAACTTACTGAGACCTCGAAGTTACGCAAAGTTCCCTCAAAGCAGTCGACTCATCCGCATCAATGCATTTTGGGAAATGTCGTTTTCTAACAGGTCAAAGGATATATAATTCAACAGTAGCTTATAAATTTGCTATGAATCCTTGATCTTATTTTATTAATACATTAGTATTTAAGCTGCCTTAACTAGCCTAAGTCATAAGAGTAAGTTATTATTATGGCCTTGGTACTGTATAAGCTGTGATTCATACCTTCAAATGTATTTACCCAAGATAATGATTCCTCTAATAGCTTGTCTACACGCTGTGCAATATTTTTTATTATTTTTGCAAATTACTTTCTCCTTTTTATGCTCTAAAATATCTGGACCTAAATCCGTGTGAGCTAATCTAAATTAGATTTAACATTAGATAAATAACATTATAAATAAATAACATTAGATTTTTTTGACTAATAGTGCAACTGAAAGTTAAATGTCAACTAATTATCCTAAGGAAAATCTCATTTAGATTTAGTCTGAACTTGAAGCTAATTGTTTTTTTAATAAAACAATTGCATTGAATGCTCAATATACCAGTGTTGAAATAGTTTTGTGAACCATTTATCTTCACATCAAATAAGGACAGTCAGAAATGCATCCCAAAGTGAAAAGTTTATTTCATCATCAGAGACTTTTTCTTTAGCACAGATGCTTAAGAGCACACTAAAAGTCAATTGAACATCTCTCAGATGAGGCATTTGATCAAAAGAATACATTACAACCTCCAGTGGACACTCATGTTACTACACCCTGAACACCCAATCAAACAGCACCTCAGGGAAGCACTTCAAATATTTTGCACCTAAAACGAATGGTTCCACTGAACACATCCATCATGTTCGGTGCATAAATGCTACTTGATACGTGAGGTTAATTTAAGCCATTTTTATTTTGATTGTGACAGGAATCCACTGAAATATACACCAAAGGAGGAAGAGTAGTCTTGAAAAATGAGGATTCGGCATCAAGCCACTTACCAAATGCATTCCTGCAACTTTAAAATAAACCCTTTGCAATTCTTTAAAAAAATATCTAGGTTTTAAATGACCTCAAAAGAAAAAAAGACAGTCCAGACTTCTAAAAAATAAAATGAAATGTAGTATAGTAAACACAGGTTTTTATTTGCAAGTTCCAGAGTTTGTACTACATAAAATGTAGCTTTGATTATCATCTTCATCATTAAAAGCATACAAATCTTCTTCTACACACACATCTCATGACATCTCATGATAACATTCAGCCAAGGGCACTTGAACACACCTTCTTACTAGGCTGCAGGCTGTGTGTATGTGTGTTGGTGAATATTTCTATAAACTGCTGTTCAACGCAGTGGCAACCTATAAGCACATATTTCATATAACATTCCATCTGTTTAACCCTAAAAAAGTACGAATCTCTTAATTTCTGCAAAAGCCTGGCCTTCACATCTATTGCTTTCTGTTACTACTGACCTTAATTATCACGATGTACACCGACAGCATTTCAAGAAATAAGAAAATAATAAATGAACGCATTGTACAGACCTTCAGACCACCCAAAAGAAAAGGTGACAAAAGACCTGGCCACAAAGAAAATAAAAAAACCCCACATAAATAGATATTTGCATGAATTAAATCTAACACATTTTTGAAAAATTGTAAACTTTTACATTAAGCCATAGCAAATGAACATTCATTGATCCACCTTCAACAGTCTGAGCACACGAGTCCTTAAGTGCTTCTACTCAGAAATGTGTTATTGATAGATCTCGAGCTTCCTAGCAGGGACTAGCACTGAAACACCACGAATACCCTGCGATTGGTTTGTGCAGTGAACGTGTGCGTTTGACTACGTGCACTTCCTAAGTTGTTGAGAAACAATGGTTGTAAATGCCTCGGTGGGAGGTTTAAAAGTGCTGCGGCCTACGCCTCTATCACACATCTACATATAGTGCTACATTGTACACAGACAGGTGCAACACTGATAGTGGCGACATCATAGAAACACCAGAATTACATTACAGTAACATTAACAGAGCCGTTGCGGTATTGAGAATACGTTTTCATGGCTTTCGTTCTCTCTTCAGATCCATTTGTTCATCTCCATACCTAACAGTCGTGGGAAAGTTTACCTTGAAACACTCCTCCGCCATTAGTTTTGTAATTATAATGTGCAATCTAATTAAAAGGAATGAGTTCAGCGAGAACAGAATGGAGAAAATACTGTATGATAAGGCAGCATTTGGCATTTTGTCAGAGTGGCATATATGCAATGAATACAGTATATATCCCATTCATTACACCTGAAAGCACTGGCAGCGATGTACGTGCATTGACTCAAGCAAAGGAAGGGAGAGGAAGGACACTGACCTACAAACCGAAGCGAGAAGGTCAGCAGGTGTGGGCCTCTCTACCCTTAAGCTCTTAAGTAAAGTGCGGAAGACATGTAAGGGAGGCACAAACAGATTCGAAACGCATTCCTGCTTTCTACGTCTCACGCTCCCTCTCGCACACTTTCAAGTGATCTCAAACTCGCTCGTTTGTTCTGGGTTCAAGCAGCTGAGCGGTACATGTTTAGAAAAACATGATAGAAGAAACATAAGATAAATCGATGTTTTTCTTCGTACATTAAAAACCATTCACACTAGCACTAGAAGACTGGCATGTCACGGTCATGCCTTCCTTTCGGTTGACAGGTGGTTTTGGTACATAGCTGGACTGGCGTGTGTCTTAGTGACATGTCTAGTGAGTGAATATCAGCTGACACTTGTCTAAATGGATCCTACCAGCTTTGAAGTTTAGCAGCAGAGTGTCGACCTTTAACCATCAAACGCAAACCTGCAGTGCATACGACCTCAGCGGAGGCCCAGGTATTTTTGGACACAGTTAAGAACACCAAATCTATGCCATCTTCTCTATGCCCATCACCTAGCGCCAGATAGTTCTCTACATTTATATGGTTGCTGTAGCAGTGCAGGGTTGTGATGTCCGCCCAGGATAGTGGAGGCGTTTGTTGTATCATTTCATCTTGGTGCGGACCTGCAGAAGCGTGGGGGTCTGCTCCATGATGCGTACAAGAAGCGTGTCGATGTAATCCTCTAGATCTTTGATCAGGACCTTCATCTTCTTGAGCTCTGTCTCGCGCTTCTCCAGCAGCGCCCCTCGCTTCTCGTACTCTTCCCGCTCCTGCCTGCGCTCAGTATCCCGCTGGATCAGCAAATTCACCAGCTCGCTGTGGTTTAGGTGATAGTACGTGCCTCCTCCCTCCACTAGCTGCTAAAACGAGATAGACAAAAAAAACAAAAACACTTTTGGATTAGTTTGATTTGTAATTATGTTAATAACATCCAAAATAAAAGTTTTTGTTTACATAATATATGTGCGTGCACCATGTATAAATACAAACATATTCATGCATATATTTAAGAAAAATGTTTATGTATATTAAACATATAATAATTTATAAATATATATACAAAATATATACTCAATGTGTTTTTATATATACATTAAACACAGTACAGTCCATGTATTATGTAAACAATTTATTTTGAATGCGATTAATCGGTTGAAAGCACTAATTTTTCTGATTTTAATCAACAAAAATAATACGTTGCAATAATATGGTTTCAACAAGTGCATTAATAATAAATGCACCCAATCAGCATATTATGATGGGTAATGATGCTAAAAATTCAGTCATCGCAGTAATAAATTACATGGAATAAAATGGTATATAATAATAAAATAGAAAAGTTATTGTAAATTATAATTTCAGTGTATTTCACATTATTCCTCTTTTTGCTTTTTTCCCCCAAACAAATGCAGCTAGCATAAAAGATATATATATTTATATATATATATATATAAGCCAATCCCAAACTTTTTAAAACTGTAGTGTAAAAAATTATATCTAATAAATTTTAGATAAACACTGTAATAATATGTGTCTTTTATAATCTTTTACATATATAATGATCAGAGTCTGAAAAAATGTAATTGCCAAGTGAAAGCTGACTAAATGATTTTAGGTTTACCAGTGTCAATGAATTAAATACAATCTGTATACTCAAATAACAAATAAATGATCTACAAAGCAGATTGCTTTATACTCATGCAGTACCTTCTTGTCAGCATCCTGGCCTGTTCGTCCTGAGTGAATGGTGGATTTAAGCTTCTCTAGTACTGAGCGACCCTCTGACCTTTTCTCATCAGGAGGTGTCAATGGCTTCACTGGGTGTGGACTAAAAGACATAATGACACAGCAAGATTAGATGGGAAAGAGTGCTATAAACAATGAAGACAGCTTCATATAATGAGTCAATGAATTTATTTACAACAGCCCACCAATTAAGACGTTTCCATTTAAAAGTCCTTATTTTTGATAGAAAGGAGATTTTTAGATTTTTCTTCAGTCACCATCATACAACCTCTTAGACCAGATAAAGTACGGGTATAAAAAGAATATGCAAGAAACCAAGCACCGAAAATTATATAAACTAAAATTTACTTAGGCAAGCTTCCTGTGGACGCAACAACACACAGCTTACAGCTAACACCTGCTAATTGAAGTGAGGCTCCCCTATCTCTACTGTAGGATCCACAAGAGAGTGTGAGCCTATGTGTGACTGTCCATGGAGAAATCAGGAGACTTGCTGCTACCACAAACAAATTAACACAAGAGAGAAGATGTGGATGAAGAGGAAGAATCACCCTGCAACCCGAGAAAGTAGAGCTCATTGACGGCTGCATATAATAAGACATCCCAAAAGACACCTTGCCCAACCCCATAACACCATTTTCACAAGAAACATACCTCACACCTTTTATTTGCAATAGCAGGAAATCTGTAGTTATTGATAAGGCCAAGATATCAATGGTAGAAGCATGCAGAACCTCTATAGCATGCAGAACCATATATTGGTGGTCTTATGTTTATCAGCCAATAAAAGGTATTTTGTAATGGTATTGGTGCCATTATTACAGCCTTGGCCAAAATTTCCACTTTGGTTCAGCACTAATTATTAGGAGGTTTCAATAATTACAGATTTTACTTTTAAACATCAATAAAGAGCATTGCAAAGAGTGAAAGTGACCGGTGAGCCCAAGGAATTGAAAAAATACCAGTGCAAGATCAAGACCTTGAGGAATCAACCTCAGTCGACGACAACAAAGCTGGAGACCTCACCTGCTCTGATGATCAGATGTCTGTGTTTTATCCTGAAGAAAAGGATTGTGTGCTGTAGAAGTTACAGCCTGCTCAGTAGAAAGAGGAGCAGCAGGTTCTGGACGTGGCACCTCTGAGGTACGGGGAATTGTGGGGAAGGGAAATAGCTGGGGCAGCTCATTAGTGTCTACTCCTACATGTGGTGTTGAGGAAGCTACAGGTGAAAGGTCGAACAAAGATGATGTAAATTTAAGGCTACGATCATCTCTTGAAGCCGGATTTGGCTGGTCGAAGGGTGAAGGGGCTGATGGCTGGAAAACAGTGTGCCAGTTCACTGGAAATAAGTCAGGTGTCACAGATTGTTGAACAGCTGTAGTTGTCCAAAAATCCGTATTTACATCTAGACTCTTTGTTTGTTTAGCATTTGGTTCTGGGTCTTCGTTTGCAACCACACCTTTGCTAGTACTAAGGAGGTGCATTTTAGTTGTCTGGGGTAAAAATATGTTTTTCAGGTCAGAATGAGTTATGACAATGTCCTGAGTAATACTGGAGGTTTGTTCTGATGAACAATTAGATACAAATGCAGTAGAATCAGTCAACTGGACTGAATGCAAGTTGTCCTTTGATACATCTCCCAAAGGTTCTATATTAAAGGATCCATCTTTTAGGCAGGTTTTACTCTCATCTACCAGACTTGTGTCTGTATCTAATGGTGCAAGCTGAGCCTCAAGTTCGGCTATCATTTCTGAGGTCACAACAATTGGCGACATATCTTTGGGTAAGTCGGATTTCTGAACCACGTCTTCTGAAGGGTTGCACTGTAGCACAGTTTCATCAAAATTTGACTTCATCATGTTTTCAGAAGTATTGAGTGAGGGGGCTGATTTGAGGGAAAAGGTATGAGTTTCTGGCTGGAGGTCCAATAAGAAATTATTTGGTAGAACATCCAGAGGTTTTTCTTTTGGTAAGGCTTCTGGAGAAGGATTAATGTTTTCTGCTATGAATGTTTCTGGTATGCCACTTGCAGATGTGTCATGTTGTAGCACAACATTAGGTATATGGTTTGGCAAGGATTCAAATTTTGAAGTGTCTTCCTCAGAAAGATCATGTCTTGGTTTCACTTCCTGTGTGAGCTCAGAGCTAGGGGAAACTGGGAAATCCTGTTGAGATACACAAGTAAGATACTGGTCTGAATCTGCACTCTTGTACATGTTGTGGAGAAGCACGCTACCAGGTGAGAGCACTGAGTTCAGATCTGATGCATCCTCCTCGGTCCCTGATCTAATTCTAATGGTGGGATGGAAAAATTCTTCATGAAGTGTCGATCCATTAGAAGGAATTATTTCTTCCTCTTCACTGATGGTACTGAGTTGACTTACCAGGTTATCTTTCTTAAATGGACTATCTGGCAATTCACTGACTTTCTCTTGTTTATCCTCCTGCATGTCATTAGATTTTGGGAGTACTGGAAAAAAAGGGCCATCAATTAGGTTCTCAGGAACAAAGTCTCCAATTTCAGAAGAGATATCTTTACTACTGACACCCTCTAAGATACCATGTCCAGGTTTATTTTGTAGCAAGGTGTCTATGATTGCATTTGTTTTCTCTCCATTCTTCACTGGCAGAGCAGATGATACTAGGGAACTCTGTCCTGACTGAACATTGAATACTAAAGGTTCAGTGGCTTCAACTAGGGACTTTCCACTTACCGCCATATTTTGAAAGAGTGAGGCATTTGATCCCCCAAATTCTTCATCGGATTGTATTATATTACTTTGAATGATGTCAGACTGTGGAGAAAAATGGTGCTCAATAGACTGGTGGTCTAGGACTCCACCTAAGGAATCCGATTTCACTGATGACTGTTCCAGGGAGTCACCTGAACTGTTGTCTCCGCAGAGTGGTTTAGGAACTTCACGGATAGTCACAGACTCAGTATCTTCAGCAAACACTAACATTTCAGGCCTCTCTGATGTTTCAGGATTCAACTCAAAGGAGATACTCAGAGGAAGTTCAATAGTGTTTGCTTTTGATGGTGATGGCTGTGTGTCATCTAATTTGGCATTTTGTTTGGTCTTTGGGTGGTCTTCAAGAGCTGTGTCACCAGCACAGTCTTCATTCTTGGAGTGAGAGGATTGCAGTGCAGGATAAGGGCATGCAAGCATATTCAGTTCAGAAAACTCTACACTGGAATTTTCAGTCAAGGAAATTTCAGATGAATTTAAATCAAATTCTGTGAAGACATGCAGCTCATGAGCAGCCAGGTCAGGCTTGTTAGAACTAGAGTGAATATAATTAACATCACTCCCTGAAACTTGAGGTGTGTCTGCAGCCGTTTCCTTAGTTGGCTCTACTGAAGCAGTTTGCCCTAAATCAGTTGGGTAATTTGTATTCGACACCATTAAACCACCCAATTCACCTGAGGGCTCTTTATTATTTGTTTTCATGAAGAGAGCAGTTGGCGTTTCATTCACCTCCTCTGACTTCAGTCTATCCTTTGCAAAATGTTTAAAGTCATCCTTTTCTATCAGCCCCTCGAAGTGAGAAATTAATGGATCAAATAAGATATCTATTTGGGAAGGCTCTTTTTGGTTTCCAGTCCGTAGCAAATCTGGGGTGGCGTTACTGTCAGACTGCAAGTGTGCTGAGCTAAACAGAGAGGGCACATCAGTTACAAGAGCAACAGAAGGAAGCTCTTGAATGAATGGATTCTGCTGTGTGTTGGGGAGGAACGGATTGGCGTCAAAAAAGGGTGGTGGAGAAGTGAAGAGATTAGTGTTTTTTTCAGCCATACTCTGTGAAGGGTCATTAAAGGTCAAGGGTACAATGGGACAGATTGTACAGGCACTTGAGTCTGACTGAGGAGATACCAGTGAGCTGTGAAAGGAAGGTATATAAATTGAACACCATTAGTGACTGCTGTCTCCACTAAACCCATAATAATGGCAAGAAACACTGATAACCAAAAGCAATGACCTTCACGGTCCAAAATGTGAAATCTTTTAGTCAAGAGAGACTAATGTCCCACAGCACTGCATAAGTACTAATTGTGCACAAATCTATTTTAAACACAATATAACCAACAACCAAAATAAGAAAAAAACACCACAAAAACACAACTAAAAACTAGATCTTGTAAATACAGGCCATGCTGTGGTCAAAATACTATATTATCATATCTAGCAGCATGCATACTCTGGATAGGCTTTTTAGATGCCAACATGATATATTGATAGCATCTACGGTGAATTGTGAAGTATAAAATTAGAGTACCAGGAAATGTGAAGCATAAAATTGAAGGCATCAGATACATTTCCCAGAGTGCATAGACCATAATAACTCCTCTATATAATATAGTTTAATAAATTTTGTGTACTGTATCTTTTGCTGTTCAAAGAAATACCTTTGCAGTATTGCCTTGTCATGTGGCATAATATTTTAAACACAGTATCTGGCTAGACCTGCTCTACTCTGAGAAACGTAGAAATGTTTGAAAGGTCATAATCACCCAACTATATCAGAGGGAGAGGTGAGAGGCAGAAAAAAGAAAGACTGAGCAAACAAGTGACATCTAGGCCCATATAGTTAAGTTCACAAACAAAATCACTTTTTGCCTTAGGCAAGTAAATATCAAAGCATGTGATTGGACGGGGTATTTGACATGTTACAGTAGCTGAATTTCAGTGACATTTCTAGGAAATGATTTGAACTGGATGCCGCAGACATAATAAAAACATGCTAGAAGCCAATTGCTTGGGAAAAGATTAACAACAGTTGTGAGCTAAATAGCATTGTAAATGGTGATTGTCAAAATAAAACTGTTTTTATGTTAGGCCAAGGCTTAATCTGTATCCATTTAATAGGTCATTAGTCATGAAGATTTAGCCTGTTATTGGACATTTCATGGGTGAATAATAACTCGATCAGTATTAATTATATTCTCTTTGAAATCTATTTATATAAACACATTTATCTTACTTCCGTCAGGATTTCAAGGGACTGAAATGATTGCATCGCAGGGCAATTTGCAGAATTGTTGTGTTTTGCCGTGCAATCCTACCATAAATCATGGTCAAGGCCTTTAATTTTTCTTAAACCCAAAAAGAAGCAAATTCCAAAAGACATTTTTGACAGACTATGAGCACATATGGTGCATATGGTATGATCATTAAGAGCCCTTTCTTAAGTGTGCAGAAGACGGTCATTTGAATAAAAGCTTTTGCATTTTATGATGACACAGCTCTAGTAGGGTCATTTAAAAAGCTAAGGCCTGAAATTGAAATTTCAAAACCCAAGACAATACTGGAAGCACGATTGTATTCTCTTGCTTTTTGACTAACAGGATTTAAAATAAAGTGTCAGTGATGTCTTCGCATATGTACCAAATGTGCAGATATAAGCTGTAATGCTGCTCTCTTCTGAGTAATCTCACTTCAAGTGCCCTACAGAGTGCGTAGAGCATAATGATGCTAACTGTGGAATTTGCTCCAAGACATCAGCAGGAAACTTTCAACATTAGATTAATTCGATACGCCTGGTATTCACAGATTTTAATTAGCTAATATCGCATTCTTCCTCCCTTTCACGTTTAAGTTTTTGCTGAAAAATTGAAGATGTGACATAAATGCAAGCTCTCCCAATTAGCACAGGGATTTGTTGAATTTGCAAAATCCTAGAGGGTCATGCATCCATTTATGATCAGCTGACGTAACATGAAAAGGTGTTTCCCCGCTTTACAAAAACCCAAACCAAAGCTCTGAAAAAATAAAACAGAGTGTGATCTGCCATCACCCATGAAAAAAAGAAAATATTTACCAAACAATGGACAGCATACACACCTACAACAGAAACAAGAATGCAGTTATACTGGTTTAGGTCAGTGACAGAATTAAACCGAGTGACTCCTCCCATTCATAGCGAACACAAACACTCCCACACACATTCAGATCCATCTGTCTGCAATGCAAAAATAGCACTTGCTGATTAAAATGGAGAAATCATATCTCTGTATTGGAGGAGAATGAGTGTGAAAGAGAGAGAGAGAGAGAGAGAGAGAGAGTATAAGAAAGAGAAACTT
Source organism: Enteromius thamalakanensis (assembly GCA_032357475.1). Classification (NCBI taxonomy): domain Eukaryota; kingdom Metazoa; phylum Chordata; class Actinopteri; order Cypriniformes; family Cyprinidae; genus Enteromius; species Enteromius thamalakanensis. The sequence goes on along the minus strand of JAUCMT010000024.1, from coordinate 3,881,471 downwards.
AAAGAAAGCAACTCAAGAGTTCAGGTTTCCAGGCAACGCCTCCCTCTGCAATGCAGATGCTGAAACCAGATCTATAGCCGCATGTCACGATGTTAACACTCAATGAACCACAAATACACATGCACACGCTTCTATTTTACATTTCTGTCAAAAAATCAGCTAAGATAAGTTTACCTGGGTTTACTGTGCGAGTCCTTGGAGCTGAACCATCCTTTATGTTTGACTTCTACAAGTGGTTGAGCACGTTCTGCTTCCTCTTTGCTCGCGATTGGTCCTTTCCCAGCCGAATCACCCTTCCCATGTGAGAACAGGCCCCTCCTTTTTTTGCTCTGAGTCTCTGTCTCTCCAGCAGGTATCACTGTTTCCATCTCCACCTCATCTGTAACTCTTCCAGCTTGCTCTAATGCTGCTACGATGGCAGCTTTTTCTTCCTCTCCGGGTTTATCGAAGGACCAGCGGCGGCCATCCACAGGGCCCCCGCTCTGCTTGTCTTCCCCCCGGCGAGAGAGGTTCTGCAGGGAGAGGGAGAGAGAGCCCTTCTGAAGCACCCCCAGGGCTGGGAGCAGGGGCTCAGGCCTTGGCTTTGACTGGGACTTGGGTAGCTGTGTCTCTTGAGATTTCGGCTGAGATGACTGGCTTTTCTGGGGCTTGGCTGGCAGCGTGGATGCCTGTGGTTGACCTGACTGAGTTAATGGTTTGATTGACTCTGGTTGAGGTTGTTGTAGAACGAGTGATGGTGGATGGTGAGTGAGCGGAGATGTTTCCACTGGATTCCCGTTCACCCACACTGAAGGAAGCAGAATAGGGGTGTCGTTCTCTAAAGTAACAGAATGAGGCACTGGTAAGCTGATGTCGTACATCACATGTCTGACAGGAGACACCTGTGGTGAGGGAGCCACTGTGTGTTCTGAAAGAGAAAGAGCATTGTCGTTTTATTAAATCTGTGATTTAATAAAGGAAACAACAGATGTTGGTCCCACTTTATATTATGTAGCCTTAAAGGAACAGTTCACCCAACAAAGAAAATTCTTGAGGCAGATCTAAATTTGAACTTGTAGGTAAGGGTTGGAGTTTATGCTGGCTAAACAACTACAGAGTCCAGTATGTATATAGAAATACAAATATAGTTTACTCCTATAAATATAAATGGGCGAAAGCGCAATAGGCAATATGGCGGAATAGTCCCTCCTTCTTAATGAAAGAGCCAATCACTGATTGGTAAAGTCACTGCATCACCGCACCAGAGGCTGGACCTGGTCAATGCACATGTGCAGTCATAAGCTCACTGGAGCTTGTACATGCTATTTGGGCATTGGAAACATCATTATTGGGGCAGTTCACTTCAAATGTTGTTCCTGAAATATGTAATTTAACCGCAAGTTCAGTGCACTGTTTTTGAGATTTCAGTAATCCAACATTGATTTACTGTAGATAGCACTTGGTCTTGTTTGAGCTGCCTGGTGGCCTTGCAAATGTCATCCGAGTGAACGCACTTTTTAATAAAAGTGACTTTGGTATGTCTCACCAGACAATTTTTTTTTATTTTGTTTCCTAAACTTTAAATCACGTAAATATGTTGTAGCAGACTTCTGGAATATGCATATTACTTTAATGTGTGCATTCTAACATTTATAGATTGACCCCATTCAATTCCATTGCAAAAACCTCACTGTAACCCTGATTTAAGCTTTTTTTTTTAAAGATTAATTTTTATATAAACTAGGTTTAACTTATGCTGATATATATATATATATATATATATATATATATATAGATAGAAATTATATCTATATATATATATACACATATTAAAATATACATATTATTTAACAGAAAAACACCCTGATTTTGCTGTGCATACCTGGACTGTTGTCTGCAGTCAGGTTGCTGCTGTTACTCGGAGAATTGGACAGATCTGAGACCACCACGCTAATACCTGCCGTCGGGCTGAGGCTGCCGCCCCGTGATGAAGACTCGCTGCTCTCCGAGCCCAGTGACGTGCTTGAGCGCGTGTCTGAAGACTTCCTCAACCTCCCACGCAGGAAAAAACTTCTCATCTTACTCCTGCGGGCCTCCCCGCCTTCATCATCCTCGTAGTCTTCCTCGCCGCCCCCATCACTCGGCAGCCGCCCCCGCATGCGTGCCAGTGCTCCATATCCACCAGGGACGATGGCGGAAGAGGAATCTTCTTCGCTAGAGCGCTTCTTAGCTCTCATGCGTTCTCTGAGCTTGTCGAAAGCAGAACGAGGTTTGTCTTTCATGGAAAGGTCGTACATGCTGGCCGTCAGGTTGTGCCGAGTAAACTGCACGGTCAGCTGAAGCTCCCCTCGTTCCTTCTCCTTTTTGCCAGTTTTTGAATGCAGCCGGTACCACCTACAAACAATAATGTGTTTATTAACTGTTTGTTTGTTAAAGGAATGCATAAATGAAAGTAAGCCGAACTACATCATCTAAATCTTTAGGTCACCAAACTTCCTAATCAACTTCAGATTTTTTTTCTTTTATCTAGATTAAAGTATGAATATTGGAACTGGAATTGGAGTCCTCAAAAAACATCATGAGGTTTGGTTCAAAGGAGAGCCTCAGGGGCCTGTTCCATAAAACAAGTTTACCAAATAAGTCAGGTTTATTTCAGTTAGTCTGACTTATTGCCAGTTAATTT
>JAUCMT010000024.1:3866917-3878709 GCA_032357475.1 Enteromius thamalakanensis | reverse complement strand
ACACTTTGAGTGAGATTAACAGAGTCAAACATAAATGATAGAGTGATGCTATATTTATGATGGCAGAATGAAATGGTTTTGATGACATCTGCTCTAGAGACTAAATTGTCCCAGAACGAATTCGCTTACAGACAAATGTAACCAAACCAAGGTGGTGATGACCTTACCTCCAGCACAGGTCCAGCACCCAAGATGGTTCGTTCCACGCCGCTTGCGTAACCCTTCTGGCTGAGAGCCGTCAAGCAGTGAATGAGGAAATTAGTGCTTTGCGTTTTGCCTGATCCACTCTCTCCTGAGATAACGATGCACTGGTTGACATGCTTGCGCAACATGGCGTAGTAGGCTACATCGGCGATGGCAAAAATATGAGGTTCCAGCTTGCCCAACTGGTGGTTCTCGTACATTTTGACATATTTGGGGTTGTAAATGGGTAAGAACTTAAAGGGGTTAATGGCAATGAGGATGCTGCCAGCGTACGTGTAAATTTTATTCTTCTGAAAGCGAACGCGGAGGTTATTCAAGATGCTGTCCTCACTGAGGACCGAAAGGTTGCAGAGGTCCTCAAACTCCTCCTGCTGGGGTGGGAGGAAGCCCCGAGCAACCAGTCTCTTGGACTCCTGCTCGTTTCCCACAGCGGGCAGGTGCATGTAGCGGATGGTGCCATCGCGGTTGCGCTCCTGCAAGAGGAAGTAAAATCCCTCTTTCCGAGAATGCTGTTCTTGGGCTTTCCTCGGCCAGAGAAGAACCCTGTGCACCGGAAGGTCGGTGGATTCAAGCACCCACTCCTCCCCGCCGCACTCCTTCACCTCGGCCAGGACGTAGAGCTTGCCGGCGTCCAGCCCCAGGGTCTCTGCCGCGTCCCGTATGACGCTGGCTGCGGTGGCCTCCTTGGTGACTCTGAGTGTACAGCATGACGCTGTCTCCAGAGAGAGTCGGGGGTAGATCTGAAGTTCGTAGGCCTTTCCATCTTGGTTAGTCGTCCCATCGCCATCTTTGACACTCATTCTGACTCAGGACGAGCCCCTTCAGCATTACGCACTGCCTTCGCAACCACCATCTAGCACCTGGAAAAGAGGACGCAAAAAATTAGGACTGATTTTGCAAAGTGTGCGTTCATAAAACACGTGGATCACAGATAGGAATATTACAGTAAAATAAGACAGACTGGCAAAGAATTAGGCCTGCAACCAACTCGAGGGATAATACTTACTATACTATCCCAAGTTCGAATCCCACCTCAAGTACCTTTCCCCATTTTCTCTAACCCAACTTCACTTCCTGTCAGTTCTTACCTGTCCTGGGGCCTGTTCCACAAAACAAGTTTACCAAATAAGTCAGGTTTATTTCAGTTAGTCTGACTTATTGCCAGTTAATTTGGTTTGAAATAAGTCAGACTATCTGCCTAAAGCCTGGTTTATTTGGTAAACTTGTTTTATGGAACAGGCCCCAGGTTATCTATACCGAAATTATATAAACATATTCTCTTTTTTATAATTTTGTAGCAATGCACAAGCCAGATATTATATATTTTTTTAATTATTATCTTAGATTTGATTTTCAATGCTTATTTCCTCTATTTCTAACATTTAGATCACCTTGGCCATCATCTAATGGTCACAAATTTCATCTTTAAAAATACAAATAATCTAATCTAACATAAAACAAAATCTTCAAAATGCTCAAACCTTACAAACAACACTGGCTGGGCCTTATGGAAAAATAACATACACACTCAAAATATATAAATAAATATCTTCATTTCAGTGTTTTATAATTTAAACAAAATACACTGAATTTTTATATCGGCCATTTTTCACTTCCTACATAAAAATATGTGTTCTTTGGATTGGTTGAGTTTTGAGTGAACCTTTTTATTTCTAGTAGTCAGTAAGGATAAAGGATAGATTTATTGATCAGACGCTGCTAGGTTTGCCAAGTGCACTCTCCTTTACATTCACACTCACATACAGCTCTCATTTTCAAACACAAATACATAAACTTATGTTTGAACTTTGATCACAATTCGTATGGGCTTCCTGCTACATTAAAAGGAGGATTTCCTGATGCTCAGTTTTTTCTTCTTCTTCATGTGAACACACACGAATAGCTACACGCACAACCTCACACATGCTGACAAAGGCAGAGCTGGGACAAGGAGGTCAGCTTTCTTCCATCAGCATTATTGCTTTTTCGAGACACTTCACACGACAGCAAGGCTCTCACACACATGCACACACTAATAATGCAATTTTCTTATCGTTAAAAACTTGGCTGTTTAAACAGCCCTTTGACAACACATTAAAAGAAAACAATTAACCAATTAACAGATGAACAGAGCCACCCACACAGGAATGTCTATTAATTATTCACATTTACTAATAAACACATTTGGCATTATTCCACAGCACTGTTTTGTTGCTATGGTAGCATCGCATTGATGTGACACTGGGATATGCGGTTTCATATTGCAATTAGTAAAGGTGATGCATTAATTTTTAACATTAAAATAGTTCCTCCTGTTCAATATGCAGAACTATATATTTGGTGAACAGCCTATGCTTCAGTTTTACTTAGTTTTTACATAGTTTTATTATGGGATGAAATGGTGGTAGTTTATGTTCCAAATCAGATTAAAAAGCAATCAGTGCATCTGAGAAACACATACACAAACACAAAAATATATCAGCCTTGTGATCTGCATGGCAAAGTATCAAAGACCACCAGCATCATCACAATCTCTCTCAGGAAATCAAACATTCTCCTTTCAGGTACATCTACAGCCCAAAACAAAGCGCAGAGTCACTTCATCCAAAAATGATCACCTTCGTCAATTATAGATGCGCACGCATAATTAAGTACCTTCATTCTTAGTTCTTATCTTTTAAATGTATAATCACTGCTGATGTCATTTCAGAGTCTTTATAAGCCATATATTTCACTGTACTTTTATTAAATTCATGAATAGTTCCATTGACCAATCACGAGGTGCAAAAAGACCTCTAAATGATCGGCATGATCAAAACTTTTGATAAACAAACTGCTGTATACCATTTACTACATGCCTTCTATAATCTAATAGTTTATACTTTTAGCATGTAAAAGGCTACTTTGCGCAAACATGGAAATCTTTATTTTATGAAAAGTGCTTACTGGAATGAAGCAATTGTCCATTTTCATATAATCATGTTAAAATGTGGGTAACAAATACTGCATTATGTTTAGTCTCCCCCAATAAAACGCCAAAAAAAGCATTTAAATATTACTGTATTAAGAAATACATTTGGGCAATTTTTTTAAGAATTTCATTTTACTTTTTGGATGTAGATAGCAGCACAGCATTGCTTATTTTTTCCCAGTTTTAGCTGTTTTTTCTCCATAAATCTCATATTCTCATATTAAATCATATTATAGTCTGATAAAAGTCTGATGTATCAAATATGATGTTTAAAAATATCTGCAGATGATAAAATACATTTTTTATGAATTAATTAATTAATTTAATTAATATTCTGTCATTTATCACTTGGTGTGCTCAAGCAATTCCTGGACTTTTAAGAAACAAAAAAGCAACATGGACCTAGTAAACTGTGTGTGGGTAAAAACCATTAACATGGTTAAACACGACTTTCTGTGTCTTTGAAGAACTTTTAGTCAGCAATTAGTCAGCAAGTCCAATGAGTCATTTTCACTTTCACTGTTTTCTTTGTAGCATCTTTTAAAATCAACACATCGAACCAATGAGCCCAAAACACCCACTAGTTCCAGTATCAATCGAAATAACCCAGATTCAGCACTACAATCATTTCACCTCTCTGCGAACTAAGCAGCACACTCCTGCCCAGTGTGGTTAGATGTGGGCTGTACTTAGCATCCAGAAGAACAAGCACTTTGGTCAGTATGGCCCTTTCAAAAATGCAGTAAATAGATGGAAACATGCATTTCGTGCCAGGTATAGAAAACTCTGACAGTTTCCCGTCTGACTAAATGCTATACTCATGAAGTGCAGAGTCAAGATATAATCTTTTTGTCTTACAATGGTAAATTGCCAACCCACACACTAACTACATGATTCATCTGTCTACCCGATTCACCCCACCTACACAAACAAGGGGATATACCAACACGCAATCTGGAAATCACCAGGTACCAAGAAGTGAGCAGCACATTTGGCAAATATGAAACTCGTAGAGTCAATTTTTAGTGTACTTAGTATATCAGGGGCAACTAGGGATGCAACGATTGTAGATTTTGTTGGGAGAATAATCACGGTTTTATGATTATGATGATTATTATGCATGAACACTCTTTAGATATTAAAGTTTTATTTATCACTGGCTTTTAAAACAGAAATAATACAGTAACCATTAATACAGCACAAAATAATAATAAACAAAAGTCCAACTCACATATTGGAATTTTAAAAAAAGTGACATCTGCTCTGTAAATATCTATGATCGTATTTATCTTTTGAAAAAAAATATATATTTTAAGTAAGTTCAAATCAAGGATTAACGGATTGTATTGAATGCATACGATATAATGTATGATCACATTTGGAGAAATGTAGCATTACATTACTATCTCACTAGTGGATCACTCTGCAGTGAATGGGTGCCGTGAGAAGTAATCCATACAAGTCCAGCCCATAAATTAGTGTGAAAGCATAAAGCTGTGTTTGTAATAAACAAATAATACATTTCTCCAAATCTGTACTGAAAAAGAATCTAATTCATCCATCTTCAAAATTTTCAGCACATTTTTATTTACGGGTGAACTATTCCTTTAAGAACAAATGGTGCCATTACTAGTGTACTCAAAGAGGACATAAAAAGGGTGAGCTATTTAATATATTTATAGCGATTTATCTTAACATTTGATAGTGCCATTTGAGTTGAGTTACAGAGACTCATTTAAGCAACCATTTACTGCCTGTTTGTACAGTGTATACCTCTAATTGAGAGCATTATGTGTCACAACACCTACTCTTGACCCTGTCAGTCTTTCTTGTCTCATAAAAAGGAACTTCTTAAACACATCTATTCCAGTTCTCTCTTTACAGAAGTGACACCAGAAGAGCAGTCCTGAAAAGCCTCTATACAATACCAATAAATGATTTATCATTTGTTTGCTTGTTACAGGAAGTGGGGCGTATATCATCTCACAGCTGTAGTGTTAGAATCTTGATATAGAACCTCTCACACCCACAACTCAATTTCCTCAGAATCGGATCTATTAATATATGCACAAACACTCAACTAAAACACTAAAGTACATACTGATACACTTTTGCATGCTACAATAAAGCAGATAAAAAATGTGCTGTTTTTTTCCCTGGGGATGAATGAGAAATGAAGAAGTCATTCTCCACTGGTCTGATCACCCATCTTGAGCTATTCTGAGCTTCTGATATCTGTTATCTAGCTTTACAGCTGCTTCTGGTGTCACTCGAAAACTGGTGACTATGAATCTCCAACAGTTATACAGTGAACCTGTAAATGGGTTAAAAAAAAACATACTGTACACATTTTGTTCCCATTTTAAAGCACATTTTACTTTTTTTATATCAATTGGCCAGCAGTTTAAGTCACACATTACAATGCAGGACACTGCTGTCAAATTATGACTCCCTCATTATTACAGGTGCAGTGGTAACACAAACATACTTTTATTTTATTAGTAAACTTCTATGTTAACCATCTTTGAGTTACTAAGGTTCTAGTATAACCTAAACAAGAGGTTCTTTGAAAACATTTGTATAAGCTTTGTTTTGTTATAGATCTTAATTGGTGGAGCTATAAATTCAACCTCTTTTTACAAGAAAACAGCTATTTTACAAGAATGCGATTTTGTACATGAAAACATGCAATTTCTAGAAAAACGTTTGCATGAAGATCCACCCATAACATCACTGTGGCAGACTGTACAAAAAAGAAAAAAATAACTAGATTGTATGAATTTATACAAGTTGGTCAAAATGTTAATGTACTGCTAAGAACTGCTAAGAGAATGTGCTGGTGAAGCACAAAGAAAATGACATGTAAAGAGAAAGCACATTATCCAAGCCTTCATTTTCCTGCTTGTGCTCTAGTCTTACATAATTAGAAAGGTGACAGAGCAAAGCTTAACTGTTTGTATGCATAAACAACCACACATTCCACACTTTTCCTGCAACTTCTGTTACCTATATAACAGATGTGATATGCAGGCTATCATCACAGATACAGGAGGCCCCCCAGCACTACATATTTTGCAGTCTCCCACATGGGACACACCCATTTCAAGTCTTGCAGCCCCAACTAATGAGCTCAAGAGTGTTTGATGAGAAAGATATTACTGAAAGGCCCATATAAGGCACATAGGCTACTTAAGAAAAATTCCCCTACTTTCCTCTGTCAACATCCAGGCCCGTTTAAGAGGGCGTGACTGCAGAGGAACAGATTGCTGCACTGAGTAAGACATATCAGACTGGGCTAATGACATAGTTTAATTCTCATTCCTGTATCCAGAGTAAAAGCAGCACGCCTGCTTCTTCAGACTGACACTTAAAACAATATAAAATACAAATATAAATACAATAAAAACAATGAATTCAAGCACAAACTTACTCATTTTTCATGTATTTCCGTTCCTGAAATGCTTCATCCAGAGGTAAGACAGCCTGGCCCAGAAACACATCCAGTCCTATGAGAGCTCGGTGCATCACGGTGAGGGTCAGGTCGCCGGCACCGGGTGGATACGCGTCTCGCCCTCCCTCCTCCAGGATCCCCGGCTGCAGCTCGAAAGAGCACTCCTCGCCCCAATCCGGGTCCGTGGTCTTCTCCATCACGCAGGTGGAGTATTTCTCTTTGCCCAGCTGGATGATGGTATAAACGTCGCTGGTGCCGTGTTTACCCTTCGCGCGCAGCCCTCGGGCCCGTAGCACAGTTACCTGCACGTGCGTCGGCACCCATCGCTGCTCCTCGTCACTCTTCACGAAGGACATGGTCACCGGTGCACCGACAGTGGGGCCGCTGGTAACGGCTGTTCTCCCGGTCGAGCGTCGCTTAGTAACCGCCAGCCTATCGTCGTGGTCCACGGTAAAACATTTCGGCACGCGCGAGACGTTTGTGTTCGCGCGCCGGCGTGGGTCGTTTCTCTCTGCGGCGGTACAGCCGCCTTGCAGACCGGTCCAGCGACGTCACTGCTTTCTCCTCTCCGCAGGACAAGGAAGTGACTGTTAGCGGTACCCAGATTACAGCATACTGCATTCGTGCTGCTCTAAAATACGCGCTCTGTCGTGTGCAATTAAGAAAAGCAGCTTCACTAGGCAGCTTTCGATTAAATAAACAGCCGTTAGTTGTCGGACCACCGATGATAATCGCTAAACTTGCACCGTAGTCGAGGTTCCCCGCGTGAGAATCCGAATACTGCCTTATGATGACATAATGTTGCAGATACCGCGATGCGCGGACTTTAAACGGGGAAGCTGCTTTTACAGAGCAGGGGTTAACCCTCGTGTTGTCATTCAGAAACTTAAACTTGTCAATTATTGCCCACAGGGGAAACCATTAAAAATTCATAAATTTTTAATAGTTTTCAGTGTGGGACAAAATTGAATGAGCTGCATTAGGGGGCAATTGCCTTTGCCCGTCTTTAAGAAAAAAGTGTTTGCCACATTGATGTTACATTTTGTTATGGAGATAAAGCATCGAATCTTAATCCAAAGAAACGTTAGGCTTAATTTGGTCACTTCCTGGTTTAGTCATGTGCATTTAATCCCAATGCATGTATTATTTTGCTTTAAATTCATGAATGATGTGCAAACTTTAGAAATAAATCTGTAATATAAATACACTTCACACATTTATCACTACAAATCCAAGGGCTTTTTAGCCCATACTCAGTCATCAGAATTTCAGATTGCTAGACTATTGTATTTACTCTCCTTCTCATCTTGTCTAATTTGATACTTTTTTTTTAATCCCAAGGATATATCTAAGTAAAAAGATGAAAAATAATCCACTACCCTTGGCATAGTAAATAGAAAGCTACTGCTTGAGCCTGAATGAGAGCGTTAATGCTTAGGTAGTTGACACTTTTCTTTTATTTATAGGTTTGGCACAACTGAGATTTTATGTTAAACGTTACATATAGGTATAAGGCCAATACTTCCATTTCATCAATTCTGATTAAAAAACTTTTTAGATGGAGTGTAGTGTATAATACCACTGTCTCTCTGCTGGACATGTTTTGACACATTGTTTCTTACACTAAGCATTCCACATAAATATTAGGCCTATTCTCTTTCTTCCTAGCTTAAAGCAAGTTTGAAAACATCTTACTTCCTGTTGGGGTCCTGATTTGCAGCATCAAGGATACCCAAGAGATTGCCCATTTAAAAATGTGTTGCAAGGCTTTCGGCTTTATTTGTGATAATTAACTTTTTACATTGAATGCATAATATTAGAATGGTGAAATGTACATTTATGACCAGTCATTTTTTAAATTAGATGCCAAATAGATAATGGCAATATATGTTATTAATATTTCTATCCACATTGTAATTTTTTTATGCTGCCATATTTTAATAGTTGATGCCACGCACTAAGAGAAAAAAACAGACCTATTTTTACATACTTTTCTTAGAATGCAAGACAATGTCCACATACCTACATTTCTTAAAGAATAATATGAAAAACAAAGCATCCGTTTATACTAACACAAAACAGATGCTATTTACAGTGTAAACAGTGGTAGGTCCTGTTTGCACAAAAAAAAAGCACCAAGCAGAATCATGTTTACAGTAAGTATCGTGATAGATGATATTCACACAATGTGTAAACAGGAGTAGCATGCTATTTGTTCTAAGGTTACATAGTCTGAGAACTAGTAGGTGGAGTTTATGAAAATATCCTTTGCTGGTAAGCTCTGTGTGCACTTAATGGACATTAAAGCAAAAGGCTTTATAGAGTTATGCAATGGCCAGTCATGAACTGAAAACCTGAAGTGGTCAGGGCCTCTGACACAGTGAGTCTGTAAAGAGTTTGAAGCAATACACTAAAATAGCACCTGCCTATGATGTGTGGAGAGAGGTCTGCCATATCAACCACAGCTTTTACAACTCTATCTCATGTTTTTTCTTTTCTCTAGCTCAAAGAGTAGTGCATTACACTAGCAATGGCAAGGTCATGGATTTGTTTCCTAAATGCAAGAACTGATCAAATGTAAAAATGTGTACACTGAATGCAAAGATGCTTTGAATAAACGGCTGCCAAATGCAAAATGGTAAAAGACAAGACGATCCATTTTGGTGTCTGCATCAAATTAAACATATAGAATTTATTTTATATACATAGACAAAGCAAGTAAAGTGTCTACTTTAAAGTTTCAAATAATTTCTGTGAAAATGTCGACATATGGGTGAAAAAATATTCCATCGTCATTCAGCGTAACAGATTTGTTTCTGTAAAAATTCAACAACATAAAGGGATAGTTAATCTCAAAATGAAACGACTCATGTCGTTCAAAAGCCTCTATTCATCTTCAGAACACAAGATATGTTGATGAAATCTGAAAGCTCTCTAAACCTGCATACACTGCAACACAACTGTAATGATCCCAGACCAAGAAATGTTGTTAGGACATCGGTAAAACAGTCCATGTGACATCATTGACTCAATTTTGTGAAGCTACTAAAATACTTTCTATGCACCAAGAAAAAAAATAACTTGTGCAACAATTCTTCTCCTTGACCACCTTCTGCCATTTTGGAAGAATGAACATAATCAAGTGTTCTCGTAGCTTCACAACTTTTAAGTTTATCTGTGTTCTTACTATATTTCTGGGCCTGGAAACATTTCATTTGCAATGCTGTCTATGCAGGGTCCGAGAGTTTAATTCTCACGTGTTGAGGACGTCATGAGGGTAATTAATGACAGAATTCTCATTTTTGGGTAAACTCTCTTTAATGTATTGTTAAACTGAATGGCATTTTAGTCTTCAGTAAATTATGGTGAAAATATATGACAGTCATACATTATTAAATAATTTTATACATGTGCAACTCTGAATGAATCAAATGAATAGGTTTAGCACTTGTATTTTTTTCTGTAATAGTATTATTACAAGGTGTACTTATTTACTTTTGATGAGGACGTTCGTCTTATTTGTCAGGCCTTTCATGTTACATAATAATTTACAGACTGAACAAACATGGGATACTTAATTCATTCACTGTCAGTTTTATACTCTGGATACTATTTTATGCCTCGGTGCTATTGGTCTGACACATAAATGTTGATGTAAATGATTTAAAACATTATAAATGACAAAAAAAAACAATCAGATAAAAATAAGCAATTGATAACACCAATGTTACATTATTAGTTTCACAGCAATCACACAATCTCTGCTTTTCTATTAATGACAATTAAAAAGAGAATAAGCTTCCTCCCTAATGACTATGTCTTACTTTAGACCTAATTAACTTCTAACTATGCCATTCTTAGAGGTAAGATGTCAATCACATCCTATGAGCTTCTGGAGCCAATTCTCAGTCTAAGAATTCCTCAATGTTGTCCTCAGTTTGATCAAACATACTAACTAAACACTTGTGCACGCTTTCTTAATGACTGTGGAGACAGAGGTGCAGCTGACATTCATAAGCGCACTATCGGGGCCAAGAGAAACACACCGCACACACTCTTACACACGGACACTCACACATACTAATCTGGAAAGGGTTCAATTCCAGCACCAAAGTGCAAATAGACCACTTACAGTCTAAACTGGGTAATTAGATCCTTAATCAGGGATCAGAACCACAGAGAGGCTTCAACGTAATGAAATTCCTCATTCATCTAAACTCATACACAACCTAAACCAATCTACTTTTAAGCGCACTGACATGAGCAGCTGTGACTAACACACTTCCTGTCACTCAATCAGGAGTGTAAATAAACTTGCACGTACACACTGATCATCTCCATCTATATGAAAACTTCTCATATATTCAAATTAGGTTTTTCTACAGTAAAGTTTAGCAAATATTTTCAGCATCATAAGTTTTCATGCATTTTTCCTTCAGAAAACATTCTAAAATTATTTCTTGTTATTGTTTAAAACCAATGTGCTTCTTAATATTTTGTGAAAACCTGTCTTCAAAGCATTCCTCAGAAGTAGGCAACGTGGTCCTGCAGAAACCTAGCTGAAGGAAATGTAAGCTTCGTGTCATTGTTTTGCTGACTCTGCTATTTGCGTATGGACGGGGAGTCACAGGGGAACAACCCGACTTTTGATACCCCCAAGCGAGTGGATTGATAATATGCGGTGTTTCCGCTCGGCCAGACGGATTTTACCCTGTCAAAACAGTTCGCGTCTCGCGGCGTTGTGCTGCACCAGACTGGCGTCGTGCTCGGTGCTCGATAAGCGCACACTTGTTTGACGCAGCTGGCCGCACACTGCGCTTTTCTCTGTTCTAGGGCTTTGCCCGAGGTGTCGTCTTACAAACTAGAGGCATCAAGATTTTCTTTGAGCGGTTTAACTCGATTTAGAATTTAATTATCCGCTAAACTGCGTGCGGAAGCGTTTTGTGGGAACAAGCGGCACTTCACAACCTCTCATGTCAATCAACCGATAAAGAGGGAACACAAATCAAGCGATCACGTTACCCACTTTTTAAACGTAAAAAACAACTTATATATATATATATATATATATATATATATATATATATATATATATATACACAGTAAGTAGTCACAATTTGAAGTGGATCCTAATTTTTCATCAAAGTTGTTCTAAGACAAGAATAT
>JAUCMT010000024.1:3826489-3864143 GCA_032357475.1 Enteromius thamalakanensis | reverse complement strand
AGCCTTCGATTTTTAACTGAACATAATCTGATGACCACAGAGAAAATGATACTGTTATTAAGATATAATAAAAAAAAATTAACATTTGTTTAAAAAAGATGCGCTTTTATTGTGTAGATTATATTGGATAAAATATCTGAGTTATAAAGTAAAAAAAAATGATTTTAGAAAAATTTGATGTTTGATTTTAGCACAATGAAATTACATTTTGATTTGTTTCACTACTTCGGTTTAAGTGCATGGATTTTTAAATGTTGCATAAAATGTAATCTGCAACATGAAAACTAACAACTTATTAATATATATATATATATATATATAAATATATAATTTTTTCCATTCTCTAATCAAAATATTTCAAAGGAAGTATTTTCTTGTTTTAATTAGTAATTATATTACAGACTTTTCCTGTGTGCTCCATTTAACATAATTTTAATAAACAAAAGTTCCTTTGCAATTCCTTTCAGAAGTGAGCATTCACTCTGAAGGCCAGAGCCATTGATGGGGGAACTCTAAAGAGAACGGGGCAGTTGTGCCTCGTAATGTAGAGGTCTACACACTTGGCGAAAGGAATAATGAAAAACAATGTCATTCTGGAATGACCCTTCTCTAAACAGTGCCTGTGCTTTATAGCATATTTCTCGACGTCCAGTGTGAGGGTGCGTATGGAAGGGAAAAATATAAATATCAGCGTATATCGTCAAGCTTCGTGGTTCACAGGAAAGCTTCGGTTTTATGTAGGGGACGTGTAAAGCAACAATCGGAGAACATGGAAAGAGTTTCAGGAAACGCTTGCAGAGAGCTTAAGGGCAGAAAGCAACAGGAGAGGATTAACAGAACGGAGAGCAGGAAATGACATTTAACTTGTTAATATTTCTAGCTTTAGATTAATGATAAATTGTCTATTATTTTTCCTTAAAAGAGAAAGATAAAACGGGTGTTTGGCCTAGAGGCCAAGCTCCGTTCGTATGCAAAGTGACAGCCAATTAATGAGCGCGAGTTGGGCTAATGACGTCATGCCTTTCAGCGTCTAGTTTGGGGTAATGACTTTCCAATGAATCTACTGATTGAAATGTAACTTGCCTGGCCTCGGGCGAGCTAGAAATGGCTAGAACAGAGGCAATCAGAAGATGGCTGAAGACAAAGGATACTCCGCTCCTTGCAAATCAGTTCCTCTCTATAGAGCTGCAGACGATGTCGTGAATCTATATGCATATATTGATGGAAAAAAAAATTACGCCATAGACTGCTTGCAGCAAACATGCATTAGCATATTCATAGTAAATATGCAGGCTACTTACGATAATAAGGTCGGTTTATTCAATTCAATGAATGTTAAATAGATGAGCAAATAGTGTATGCGTTATCTACAATGACTTCTATTTATTCTTCCTCGCTTCCCAATTGAACTCTTCATTTCATTTAACTTTTCTCCTTTCTAATTTCAGTCGATTTCTGTTTTTTCAACCTAACGTCCGGGTTATGTGCTGAGTAGTTTATTTGTGTGAGAAATCCCGCCCGGCGGCCATGCGCGCGGGATAAGCGCTTTTTTATTATACACCGCGCAGATAACCGGCGAGATTAGCGCGCGTCGCGCGAATGCTATGCATAAAAGTATGCGCGTGAATCAAGATCAAAATGACGCTATTTCCGCGCGCACTACTCTGCGCGTGTGTAAAGTTTTTAAAGCACATCACGTTGCAGGTGTTGCAGTATTTGGCTCTCTAATGAAATCAAATTACACTGTAATTAAACATACTTTAAGTCCAGAGCCTTTCAGAATTGCTTGAAAAAGAAATATATTTCAGGTGTATTGGGCAACACTTCTTTGGAGCGGAACTTTACACCCTTTTATGAAAAGTGTCTTTTAAGTAGCTTTAAGTGTTTACACTCTTGACAGAAAATAAGGCTAGAATATGGGGATGAAACGCCGTGAGCTTATAGCGGGCTACTTCTGGACTGAATATTATTGAACAAATTCAGTTATGAGTGAAACAGCTTGACTCATGTAATCATATTAACATAAAAACTGGTTATGCCTGTCAGAAGACGATGACCCCTTCATTAAACTTTCCAAATAATTTAATTATAAGAATTATTCAAATATAGGTGTATAATCCCTCTTATAATTACTCTATTATAGTAATAAGTATTTTCTCTTTTTTGTGGTATGTAGCTTTATGGGCTTTGCTGCCCTCTTTCGGATAAACGTATTACTTTCAGACCATTGAAAGATTTTATACATAGGCAGATTACTGTTTATTTTTGTGGCATTTAACTTGTTACTGATGTATTGGCATTTGTGTAATTTGAAATGTATTGATCTGAAGTAAAATGATACATAATAATGATAATTTTCAAACTGCAAAATAATTTGCTTATTCACTTTATCTAAAAAAAAGACATACTTGTTTATTTCTTAATTATTTTTATCAAAATAATAAAACGTTTAATAAAACATATAGACACATAACAAAATCTAATACATTACTGAATTACAAAATATGAATGCTAATAATAACAATAATAATATTTCAGTCTGAGTTATTATGTTCATAAAATTTGAGATTCTATATGACAATACGAATAAAAAAATAGCATGGTAATACTAAATATACTATATTCTAAAACTAAATTCTAAAGATGAAAATAAAAGGGAGGGTCATTTTCAGTTTCCAGATTTGTTTTTTTCAAACACTGAACTAGCATTCTGTTGCAGAAAGAGGTTATGGAGCATCAGTCTCTGGTTATAGATCACCTGTAATGTAAGATAATTGAGAAAAGTGCCAACAAAATCAGTTAAGATTTCAATGCTCCATGGGAACTATCAAATGATATTTTGCATGGGAAAGAAAGTTTATTTAAGCCCTGGAATGGACTGGCCATCCATGCAGGGATAGATTCCAACATCCCTGTGACCCCAGATAGCAGTTTGCAGAATGCATGGCTATAAAAAATTTGTTTATCTGTTCGTTTGTCTCAGTCAGATATCATATTTTGATGTTTTCCAAATAAAAAAGAAAATTCTCAATGATTTCCTGCAGAGATTTCACTCCATCGAATGCCCTGATTTTTCACGTAGTTTATGTCAAAGAGTGTTATTAAGAGAGTTCTAATAACCCAGGGGCATGCAATACATGTGTCTAAAAGCACTGGCTGACAGCAGAGAAAGAAAACAAGACAGTGTGTGTGAATGCCACATCTTCTACAAAGTTGATCCCTCAAGTAAAAACATTACTTTGACCGTCCGGGAAAATGTCCAAGAGAAATAAAAATAACGGCTTCGACTGACCTGCGCACATTAAGCATACTTTTTTTTTAAGCTTTCTTTGTTAGAAATTGCCAGAGCTGAGCCAAGGGCACTATGTCACAACAAGAAGAAAGCACATATACACACTGGCCCAGAAAAAAAGCAGGTCTGAGAGTGACTACAGGGTCTCTGAGCCATGAGATGCTTGAATACACAGAATAAGCATCTTAATGGAATAATAAAATAGGTGTACTTTTTGGATTTAATCTTTAAATTAAATAGTTTTCTGTATTTAAGTATAGATATAAGTTTTCCCTAAATTGACAGTATAAATATTTACTAATAATTCTTTATTAATCAGTTTATTTATGAAGTCTTTTAAGAAGTAGTTCACCCATAAATTACATTTACTCATTCCTCATGCCTTTATCAGATTTAAAAAAATGTACAATAGTTGCTGATGAAAACATCACAATAATTAAAAAGTCATCAATCAATTATGTCTTGTTGTGAAAGAATGCGCTGCACGTTCGTAAGAAACAGTATCAATATGTTTTTTTAACATGTAACTGTTGCTTCCTGCTAATAAAAAAAAGATTATTTTATTCATAATATTGCGTTTACCACATAAAAAGTCGTTGCATGTGAATCTAGAGGTAAATGTGGACATATAACATGCACCATTTACAAGCAAAAACAGCCCAAAACTTTTCCAAACAAACATGTTGGTGGATTTAGAGGAAAAAAAGAGAATGGCCTTTTTCACTGGAGATGAACTACTATACTATTGATTATGAACGCATATTTTGTGATTTATGTGATTTTTTTCTCAGTTGTTTGGGTTTTCGTTCTGACGGCACCCATTCACTGCAGAAGAGCCATTGGTGATGTAGTGCTAAATTTCTCCAAATCTGTTTTGAATAAACAAACTCATCTACATCTTGAACAAAATGAGGCAACTATTTCACAGTTGGGTCATTTATTCCTTTAAACAGATCACATAAAAAAGTGCAAAGACCTGAGTTTGGACACACCATATGGAAGCCATCCTTTTAATGCACTGTCTCTATATCTTGGTTCAAAATGAGTCTATATGTTTTGATAGTTATCTGAAAGGTTATCTCACATATTTTAGGCTATTTATGATTAATGCCACCATTTAGACTACAGCACAACACAAAAAAGTACAAGAAGAAGCATTTTCCAACTGTAGTTGTTTCTTATGTTTACTTTGTTTAAGCGTTGCCTTGGAGAAAAAGGAAGACACCATTATAACAAGCTTCAAACGCACAATAGACAAATCTGGGTTTGAGTTTCCCTTCAGCTACGATGACGTTGATGTCTGACGACACTGAATGGCATCTTTTAAAATATCTGCAATCAAGCGTGCGCAACTAAGGGAATTCAGCACAGCAAAGTGCATCCACATCAGAGTAGTCCCCACTGGACTGCATCTCATGGTGTTTGACATGGCAGTGAACAGCACGTTTGTGAGCTTTGATGGCGGAATCCAACAGTTAGAAGGGGAAGATACTAGATTAATCGTACCGGCTATTATCAGCAGCATCAGTGGGCTTGGGATCGGTGGGAACGTTTTGGTGCTTGTGGTACTCATCTACGTTTTCGCCAGCCAGAGCGCATCCGAGGCGAATGTGATGCTCGCGAACTTGAGCGCGACTGACTTGATGATCCTCTCCGTGTGCGCTCCGGCGCGCGCGGTCACGTACTACAAGCGCACGTGGACACTCGGACTACTGGCTTGCAGAACTACAGAGTGGATTCAACACAGCTGTCTGGCGGTAAAAGCATTTACACTGTTAGCTACGAGTCAAGCGCGACACAACTTTTCCAGTCATCCCAATGAGCAGTCAAGTTTTCGTCAAAAGAACGTCGTGATCACCCTAATCATTATATGGACAGTTGCGCTCGTGTTTCCGGTTCCCGATATCGTTTTTTCCAGGTTAAAAGAAGAGGGAAATATTAGTCTTTGTATATCCGAATTAACTTTTCATTCCCAAGATGCAATGCGAGTTTTCAGTAAGATGCTACCACTGGGCATCTACGTTCTTCCCATCATCCTCTCTGCCGCGTGCCACATCAGGACCATCTTCCTCATCAAACCGAGTTCCCACGAGGAGACTTGTCTTGCACGTCAGTATGAGAATTCTTTGATGTATTTATGCGTCATCGCCCTGAACACGCTGATGATGCTTCCCGAGTGGGTGTCTTGGGTGTGGATGCGCCATAGTTCTGGAGAAAGCTGCACCCCGTCGGTCGGTTTGCTGATTTTCGCTCAGGTGTGCGTTTACTTGAGCAGCATGTTCTTTCCCGCCATTCTTCTGACCATGCATGTGCCCCTCAGAGAATGTCTTAGCAATCTGTGTTTACTGTTGGCTTGTCGACATGATAAACACAGGCTAAAACTCGAAGGGAATGGAAATGAGATGCGCACAGTGGTTATGAGGGTGTTGGATGAGCGAGGATGTGTGACCATTATAGAGAGGCATTCAGATGCATCCTGCCAAACTCTCCCGGATCTCGAGCACTTTTGGAGCGAGCGGCGAAACACTACAGTCGCGGAGGATAGCGACCCGTTACCATGGGAACGACTGAATCAAAGCAACGTTGAACTCTAACCTATGACCTGTGCGGGAAAATCAAAGATGATAGCTGTGCTTTGGGGATCATATAGCTGAACCTCCAAGCTTGTCATAAACTGTGCAGTCATGTATTGAATATTAAAACCTTTTATGATTGCCCAGCGTAGTTGCACAAGGCCAAAAACGTTACTTTTCTTTTTCTATGAAGTAAATAATCTTATTTTCACTAGTCTGCTTCTGCTTTGTCGTTGTATATTTAATTAATGTCTGTTTTGACTTAGTTTCACTATGAAATGTTTTAAGTACATGTAAACAATAAAATATGCTTTAAAATGTGTATTGTTTAGTCCCTTCTGTCTGACTTCCAATGCAACCCAGAATGTAGGTGTTAATATTTTTAAATATTTAGAATGTGATGTGTTAATTGTTTTATGGAAATATCATTGCATGCTTGGAATTATAGTTTTTTTTTACTATAGATACAAACTAAAATACTATATATTTAATATGTTTTTATTTATATGTGGTTTTAAAGATTAGAGATTGAAAGAAGAACCATGGCCCATAAAACCACATGAGCATGATATATGATTGGTCAAGTGCACAGTGGATGCTATTTTAGTGCAGGCTCTATTAGTGCCAAGTGAATGATTAGCTTTAGGTGCTTTTGCAAGAGGTGCTTTTAAAAGATCACTGTTCTTTCAGCTAAAAGCCTCCTTAATGGTCACTACAAAACACCCTCTGACATTTAACATTTTAGAGTGAATATACTGTGATATGCATGCAATATACATGCCAGCAATGAATAATATCCACAAATGAGTAAATTCATATGTACATAAGGATTTCATCAGTTATCAGTTGTTTTTTAGACAATATGTGTGTGTACTGTGTTTATCTAGGCTATTATACATGTAAATATTTAAAATATATACTGTATGTGTGTATGTTTATATTTGCATAAAATACACACAGTGCACACACACACATGTATATTATGTAAACTAAAATTAAATGTTTTTTTTTTGTTTGCATTATTTTACTACATAAGCATGATGCCCCTAATCTAGTACATTCATGTCTTTGACAAAAGTATTTACAGCTATACAATTTACACACATATGTATTATGTTTTTACTAAGAGAGAGTGGAAAAGATTTGTTTAAAAAGTACAGTAACAGTATTTTGTTTACTGTTTTAGCAAAACATAAGGCCGGTGACTTATCATGCGGTCTTCTGCTATCAGTGGCCCATATAGACACAAACAAAAGAGACTGGCTGTAGCCTTAGGAGATGTGGTCATGTAATGTTTATTCTATAGTATAATAGACATTACCCTTAAAGAGAGTAAAAGATGCAGTGACTGGGAATTGAGGTGGATAGAGAAAAAATGGAATTACAGCTCCACTCTGTACATACAGGGCCATCTACTGGTCATTTGGAGAAATACACACTATTTCAAAACATTTTTAATGTGATTAGTTAAATGTTTCATAGAAATAGCATTGCATGCTTTGAATTGGCCATTGCATACACGAGGGCACATGCATATAGCCAAAGACCAGTTTCTGCAACATAAACAATCAGATGTATTATTTATCATCTGTTATTACTTTCTTTAGATGACATGACAAGCTCCTTTTCCTTTTTTACCAGGGCTATTCAAAGCTTAGGAGGCAAAAAAAATAAATAAAATAGTATCCCTCTGTAGCATCGGGGCTGCACATAAATTTTATAGTAGTTATTTTATATCAATAAGGCTAAGATGTGTTGGCAAACCTTGCTGTTAACGTAATACAATGACTTAGACTGGTAAAACAAGAATAAAACGAAATATTTGCTCGGAACATTTCCAATATTTTAATGGTGTAAACGGCCTGTACTTTCACAGATGATCGCTCTCTTTAGAGGTTTGTTTAGATTAGTGGCGCAAATCACCAACGAAATTTATTTTGCAGAGTAAACATCACTTTTTCTGTCATTACTGCAGATGTGCAAGTATACAGGCCAATGCGCATGTCCGAACGCGCGTCTGCGCACTGTGCACACTGCTGAACTCGCGCTAATGCATGCAACATGTAGCTATACAGGAAATGTAACAAAAATAATTTATTAATTGCTGTTGAAATTAGAAACAAGATTTATACGCATTTAATATTTATACTTTTTTATAAATCTACCTGATTTAGGATTTTTTTTCGGACTTCACAGTTTGTCCCGCTGCACCTACCATCAAAATAATCCAGATAACAATGGTTATGGTTTTTAAACTTGTCCTACTGCAAGACGATACGATCCTAAAATAATTTTTGCAACACGGAAATATGAGAATGCAGTGGCGTAATATTGTAACAAGTTGATACACAGTTCTGAGATCCAATGAAAAAGACAAACAGCGAGTGATGACAGGGGAGGGTTGTGCTTTAAACGCTGAACGGAAGACGTGGATATCGAAACTTAGTGCTTCAATCTGCGAAGGACCTCTCAGACTGACCTTCTTCTAAAGGGTAAGTTTAAATAGGCTACCCTTAACATGTCTACAGTGTTAGTTAGTATAATGTAGCGTACATTATACTGTACGTTTCGTGTTTTAATGTCTGTCTTATATAATTGCTTGTAAAACAATGTGACGATTGCATTTACCAACAGTGTCTGTTGAATATACGCAGGCTATTACATAAGCAAAAATGTTAATAATGTTTGTATGTTTCCTGTGACATATTTTGTCTTAAAAAAGCATGTTCAAATACTTATAGCCTAATAATAAACGTTCGCCAAACTCTTCGTAATCACTTTGGTATGGGATTCCAATGTTGCTCTTTGTCGTAATGCTTTATCATTTACGCCAGGCACAATGTGTCCCTTTGTTACAGACTTTAAAGTATATGATGCCTGTATTTTAAGACAGGAAGGTAGGTGCTTCCTGGTCACCTTGAGGTACTTGACAAAGCTTCGTCAAGATTTTACAGGGAAATGGTGCGGTCGTTTAGAGGACATTCCACAGGAGAGCAGGTTTGCCAGTTTCCTTGAATATAAGCCAATTAAGCAGTCTGTCATTGTGACCTCAACCTCGTGCTTTAAACCCTATAATAATTTATTAGAAACTGTGAAGAGTCGTGGACTCGACTGGCTGCACATTAGCTCTGAGGAGGGACCGCACCTGTCTAGTTTAGTGTGGTGTATGACATTGAATGAACTCTTATGTCTGCTATCCTTCAAGATGACAGATAATAACTCTGCTCCAGTTCAACTATTTCATGTTTGACCTTTAAGGGACGTGAACTATGGATTAACCTGCAGTGCCTTAGATCAGAAGAGCAGTGCTGTCATTGAAACTGACAACAGATTATAATTTCTGAGCTGTTTTAGTGAAAACAGATGATTCAGACTAAAAACACTGTCTCAGGATTTTTGGGT
The DNA here is from genome assembly GCA_032357475.1 of Enteromius thamalakanensis. Lineage (NCBI taxonomy): Eukaryota > Metazoa > Chordata > Actinopteri > Cypriniformes > Cyprinidae > Enteromius > Enteromius thamalakanensis. Next base: position 3,854,876 of record JAUCMT010000024.1, on the reverse strand, counting down.
CCTCATTTTCACTATGAGATTGAAGACTAGATGTGCTGTAGTGTGTGGTACAGATGCAGGTAAAGTTTGTGTGACTGTCTGCTTTGTCAGTCATGTTTCAGGTAAGTTGTGCTCTGCGTTTAACCCATCCAAGTGCACACACACAGCAGTGGGAAGTGAACAACAATGCACACACTGTGAACACACACCCGAAGCAGTGAGGCCATTGCTTCTGGGGAGCAGTTGGGGAAGACCCCTTCTCAAGGGTCTCACGGTCACCTCAGTTGTGGTATTGAGAGAGAGCGCTGGTTATTCACTAACCCCACCCACAATCCCTGCCATGGGACTCGAACCCACAACCTTTGGGTTACAAGTCCAAATCCCTATCCATTAGGCACATCTATACAAAACAATGTAGTTTTTCTAGGGCTTCATTGTAGGTTTGCTTCAGAGAACAGCAGATATATGTGTAACAGAACAGCAGTAGTTTTCTGCTTTGATCTTTGGAGATCATTAATTTTTCAACCAGTAGGGTAATAGTTCACATCAGTTTTGTACTCAGTACCATACAGAAATACTAAAGTATTTACCCATGTCACAATCCCTTTGTTACAGCTGTGTTAGGTAATAGGCCTACTGTAGATTACTGAAGCGCAAATTATTTAAATGTGCAACAATGTCATCTTGTATGGTTAATTTTTAAACTTTTATGAATATGAATGAATTTATATGTCGCACAAGTTGATACACGTATATTAAAATCAGGTTGAGCAATCACGTCAGAAGATGACACAAAAGCAGGTTTGCGATCTAGATACACTTTGGTTCATATACTCACAAGTTAAACAAATATTTACAAATATACTGCACGTGAACTCAGAAGCTTAGCATACATATTAAGTGAATAATATCAAATGTGTCTACAGGAAAGCAGCTCTGAACCGTCTGTTACCAAATAAAAAAATGCAAATGAAAAAAAAAAAAAATAAATAAGTTTTTACATGATTGTATAATTTAAAAATACTTTTAATAAAACCTTACAAAATTAGGAGCATTAAACAGTTACATTATACAAACCAAAAATGGACAAAGCTATGGTAATTAATAAATAATGTAGGCTAGTTCTCCTTTGAGTTTAAAAGAATGTGAATTATTAGGGGGAAAAAGCAGAAATGCATTAAATATAAGTGGTTTGACAAATGTTTTGAAGTGTAGAGCGATACATTCAGGGACATCCCCTGTATTGATGAGTCAGTGTTACAAAAATGATGCAAAATCTGCTTTAATTTCATCATATCCTAACATTTATGTAACAACAGTTATCTCAAATTCATTTCTGTTTTATCTGTTGTTTGAACATGTTTTTTAATGAAAGGAAAATGAAAACTTAACGATTTCCCCCAAATTCCCATGCATACACCAGTTTTCACTTTTAAGGCTTCCCACATCCAGAAAAGCTGAAGCAGGATTTCCCCCAAATTTTCATGCATTCATCAGTTTTCACTTTCACTTTCAAGGTTTCCCACATTCAGATATGCTGAAGTAGGATGGATTATATGATGATGCAATCTCATTTCTAGCATTGTCACTAGACTGTACTCTGCATAGCTGATTATCTTACATTCTATATTCAATGATTTTCTCTCATTCTTTTCCCAGGTCTGATTTGGAGTCCAGATTCAGGGACACAAATAAAAGGCTGCTGAATTGTACAATTTAAAGCAGGTAGGCCTGTGTGTTTTTATTTAGTGTAAGGGTGTCCAATCCTGCTCCTGGAGGGCAACTGTCATGCATAGTTTAGCTTCAACCCCAATTAAAGACTGCGTTCCAGTCCACTTTTAGACACAAACTCGCAAACTTCGCTAAGCACGTCCCCATGGGGGAATCCCCACTGACATTTTAAAGTGCGTTCCAATTAGTGAAGTGGGCAAGGAAGGTTTATATGGAAAGACACTCGACCCCGCGATCACCAACAGTGGCCAAGTTGTATTCAAAAAGTTTGCTGGTGAAGGGCATAAAAACAATTTACTTGTTCAGGCAAGTTGGAACAAAACTTTGCAGACAGTCAGTAGTCCTCCAGGACAAAGTTTGGACACCCCAGATTTACTGTGATTAATAAAAATACAGCACTAAATAACACTGTCTTTTTCTGTCATTCTCTTTATAAGTGAAAAAATGGCATTAACACGTGAGCAGTTTTATAATGAGGCAATAAGACCAAATTTGGCTCGTTTTTCATCAACGGTAAAAGTGAGAGATATCTTACCTTACCTGCCATGCCTCACACTCACTGATAGGGTAAGCAGTACCACATTTAACTACAAATAACACAATTATATCTAGATATGCAAAAGTAAAAGGCTTCAGTCAATTCGTTTTGTTTACTAATTAAATGTTTGTTTTTGCAGGAAGAGGTCGAAGCCAAAAGAGACACTTCTGGAAACTTCACTGCTATGCAGACTCTTCTGGATAATCTACGTAGACGCGAGAAATGGCCTGATGAGTTCATCACTGCACTCCGAAACTGTGAACATAGGGAACTGGCTGATGAAATGAGCACTACTTATGACAGGATCAGGGGCATCACAAGTAAGACCTGTCCTGCTTGTGTTCAAAGCATATTATGAAAAGGAGGGACATTTTTTTTATGTTTGCCTTTTTTCGTCATCTATAGAGAATGCTGCTCCTGCTGCGCCTCCACCTAGACCAGAACCTGCTCCAGCTGCTCCTTATACTACATCTGGTTCCAAAACTACCACAACCACAGTGACAGTTCATGCAGTACCAGCAACTGCTCCTCCTCTGCTCATACCACCCTCAGGGGGAGCCCCAAAAAGTTCAACAGCCCCTTTAAAAAATGCAGAACCAGGACCATCTCCTGTTCCAGTTAAACCTCCTACTGCAACTCCAGCACCCTCTCCTGAACCAGCTTCTCAAGCTGAAGTAGCACCTCTGGTTGTAGCTCCTTCCCAAGCACCTCCTCCTCCTGAAATCTCAGTTTCTAAAGTGTCTTTACCTGTTCCAACCATCACTGGGGAAGCTGAGAACAAAACAGCTGCTTTAGACAGTTCTGATGGCTTGGCTTTAGTGGACCAAACTGGTGAAGCTCGCATCTCCACCTCTAGTGCTCAAACATCCTCCTCAGACACATCTGCTTCTCAAAACCAAATAACAAAGCCTTACACCACCTCCCAGACTTCTCCGAAGTCAAAGAAGACCCAGGTGCCAACAGCAGGCAAATATATTGACAGATCTGAGAGGCTCCCTGTCCAAGACACTAATCCCCCATTGAGAATGCAAACACCATTCCAGGAGCCAGAAGAGATCACTGACTTAACTGCAAATGAGGTAATGCTCAACCCAAAGCACTTCACTGTTGCAGCTAAGCAAATCTGTGACACAAGTTCATTATTAAAAGGTCAACTCTATTTCATGTTTTTCCAATGTTTTCTCTCCAGGTGGTTCAGCAGAACAACACTTTTGGATTGCCAGTTCAAACTGCTTCAACAAATTTGACCAGAACAGCTCAGGCAACATCTTCTGCACCTGCTGAGGTGGGTATGCACTCTCCCTCATCCATCAACCAGGAATATTTCAGCAAGCCTGGTGTCCTTCAGCTTCCAGAACAACAGCAGAACAGAGCAGAGATTCTCCCTGTCTTTCAAGAGGAGCCTTGCTCAGTGGTTACAGGTGATTTGGAGATCAGTGCCGCAACTTTACCTTCCACTGAACCTAGACAGTCTATTAGACTTGCAGAACAGAACCCAGCTCCCTTTGCTTCCCTTGATTCTTCTACTCAGTCCTTTCAAGACCCTCCATACAATGCTGCTCCCTTGATCCATAACCAGCCTGAGGAGGACCACTATGAATCTTTCTATGGGAGTAATCCAGTTGTAATCCAGTATGCTGAAGAGCCATCTGCTGAAAATATGAATGGTCAGCCACCAAGCATCCTGCAACGCAGAGTCATTTCTGAGGACCAGCATACCCCAAACGATGTTGGCACAAAAAGTCCAGTTCATCTTTCTGAGCCATCTGGGCATGACTGTAAGAAGTCAACCACTATCAACGTTCAAGAGGAAGAATCCAGTGCTGTTAGGGCACAGCAGAGACAAGAGGAGCGTCCAGAGTTATTCAGGAAGAACTTCCACCTTTTTTCTGCTGCAGGGATTGGTCTTTGTGCTGCATTCCTGGCCTGGAAGTACACTCACAAATGAAACCCCCCAATAATAATTAATAATAATAATAATTTTTCGTTTTCAATGAAAGACAAATGTCCAGGTTGCTCTTTTCCATAAATAAGAGTGGATACTAACTGGTGCTGAAGAAAAGGACATAGTGTACAGTAAAAGTAGTCCCTGTGAGGTTTGTGCTATATACAGTCTTCTTTAACCACTTGATAGCTTGCTATGAGGAACAGTCTGAGATTTCAGTTGTCCAACATGATCTCTTTCACCAAATTCTCTAGTGTTATTATCCTCATGTATTATTTCATGTGTGCACAGATAGACCGATAAGTAATCATGTTTTGCCATGTGCCTTACATATATTGGCCAGGGCCAATAACGAATTTGACTGCCTTTGCATCTGTTTCACTAAAACATGGATTACCATGGAGCTTTAAAGTAATTTGGAGAACCCAGTTTGATTGGTATTACATTATACAACAATTAGATGTATATGTTAGGTGTGAAAACGTCGCAAGAATACATCCTGTGTGCTTCAGACCATGAATATATCGGACATTTATTAAAACTCATTTTTGGAACATATTTCATGGACTGGACAATTGCTCCAACCCTCTCCTTAAGGAACTCTTCTCCATCACTGTCCCATATTTAATGGGATGTTGGACCCATATAAGAGTATCAAAGTGTGCACACACACACATAGAACACTGTCCACTTTTGCCAAAAAATCAAATGTGTTCTCCTAATGCCTGCTTTAAGATGTACCCGTAGTGAAGTAACTGTTAAGATAGATTAAGCTTAATGCAAACATAACCAAGTGCCCCATGGCCCAAGATAATATTGTTAATATTGTTTATATGTAAGTGTTGTTGCTGCAGGAGTCTCCAAGTCCAGTGAACAACAGTAATACACTGAGATGTAGTTGTACAATGTATTATAGGTATATTTTTAACTTCACGCATTAGATTCAAACTAGTGTTCTTCGGGGTTGCTAGCGGCATGGCTCTATCATTTAAGCTGCAGAAACAACATAAGATGAATCCTATTAGCGCATCAGGTTATCTATGTAAGGGTAAACTGCTACATGAACATTGTAAATGACTCTAAATGAATTACGTGTCCACTTTAAATGTAATTCATTTGTCATTTTTAATCAGCAACTGCACTTTATCTTTTTGATGAGAAATGATTAAACCCGATTTTAAATGCACTTTGTGTGATCTTTTAGGTATTTTATCCGGGCCTGTATGTTTGCTAGATATTGTATTTCAGGGGAATATTTATACTTGTGCTAAACTGTTTTGCTCTTATGTACTGTCTTGATCATGCACAGTCCATAATGATTTCCAGAAATGTTTCTGAAATAAAATGTCCTACCTTGAGTTTTTCTTGTCGTTCTTTGCATAAAAGGCAGTAAGGGTTCTGAACAAATTTGTAGTGTTGTAATGTGAAGCACGCCATCTACTGTTGAAGAAAACAACCAAACTGAGAACCTGATTGGCTCGTTGCGATTTCAGTTGACAAGAGAAGAGCATTTATTGGCAGTTCCGAGTAACGGTGCTTGTGTTGTAAACACAGGGACGTAAACATTTTGTATGAAGATGTGAATGACAATATGACTATGCGTTTATATATGTTTATTTATTTTTCTTCTTAATAATCCATGTAACGTAAGAGATTTTTAGCTAAAGACACAATGGAGCTGAACGGCTTCCACTGTGACGGCGAGGGATGTGCGGAGGAGCAAGAACCGACAGCGCACGGGCTGCCTCGATCAAAGACGGAAACTTCATGTAGCATAATTGCTACACCGGATGCAGACAGCGCAGCGGCCGGCGCCAGGGCACTCCGAGAGCAGCCGATGTCAAAATCGACGGCGGCGATGCTGAGGCTCGATTCGCTGAAAAAGAACAGGCCGCGTAGGTGAACCATCTTGTTATGGCGCTAGGTAACAGGGTTAACGGAGCTAAATTACAGTGATAAAATGTCAGATGTATATAAATAAATCAAACCAATAGTCATACGTTTAATTGCTATGTGTGTCAGTTTTTGCCCTTGCGGTTGGCATTATATTAACGTTACTGACTAATAAAACAGAATATACATTATACATTTAAATGTTTAGACGATAGAAAACATTAACATTAAACGTAATACAGTTCATATATTTACATATGGTATCGAATTTATATACACTGTCTATTTTGCAGTTGCTGGATTTAATAGTAAGCACTTAAGATTTATTTAGGAGCTTAAAAATCAAAAGGCGAACCAGCGCTACAGAGTAGTAACATTAAATAACCAAAAATGTAACATTAAGCGTGTGATAATTTCCCCCCCAATTTTTTTCGTGTTGAATTGTTTGACGAGCGCGATAATGCAACTACAGTTATTAAGAAACAAATAATAATTTTTGATTAAAACCTATTGTGTATTTGAATTCATAACTCTGTTACTATTCATAACTCTGTTAAAATGCATAATACATATTAGTTAACGTCTGATGTTTATTTAAAAATAATTGCAAAGTCACAATAATTGCTACTAGGACAAATAATCATTTTAAACTGTTTAAAAATCAGATTTTACTTACTGGGCTGCAAACGTGCTAACCTCAATCATAATGAGCTTAATTTATATTTACTCGAGAATGTTTAAAAAAAATGCACATGGAATTGAAGTCACTTTACTGTTCTTGGTCTCCAGCTTTCCCATGGTTTGGCATGGACATTGGTGGCACATTGGTGAAGCTGGTCTACTTTGAGCCCAAAGATATAACAGCAGAAGAAGAACAGGAGGAGGTGGAGAGTCTGAAAAGCATCCGCCACTACCTCACTTCACACACAGCCTACGGCAAAACAGGCATAAGAGATGTTCACCTGGAGCTCTCTGACCTCACCCTTTGGGGCCGCAAGGGCAACCTGCACTTCATCCGCTTTCCCACGCATGAACTGCCCGCCTTCCTGCAGATGGGCAGAAACAAGCACTTCTCCAGTCTGCACACCACCCTCTGTGCCACTGGAGGTGGTGCATTTAAATATGAAGAGGACTTCCGTACGGTGTGTCCCAACTCACATGGCTGCAGTTATATATAATTTTATGTTATTTGTTTGAAAGTGAATGAGAGTCCAAACAGCTTATAAAAACATCCAGCTTTTAGACTTTATAACACTTCTATGCAAAATAAAATCGGATTCCATAATCCACAATTGTGATGTTTTTATCAGCTATTTAGACTCTTATTCCACCCAGTATTGTGAACAAGTGATGTAAATGGTCCATTTCCCCACATCTGTACATATTTAAGAAACACATCTACATTTTGAATGGTCTGAAGGTGATTTTTGGTGAACTGTTCCTTTAAGTAATTGGTTTTCTGCTGTCTTTCCTTTCTTAGATGGCCAATCTGCAGCTGTTGAAGCTGGATGAGCTTGAATGCCTGATAAAGGGTGTTCTGTACATTGACTCAGTGGTCTCAAGTGGTTCGCCTGAATGTTACTATTTTGAGCACCCAACAGATCCTGAGCGCTGTGAGCAAAAGGCATACAACCTGGAGAACCCCTATCCTCTGCTGCTTGTCAACATCGGCTCTGGCGTCAGCATACTGGCTGTATATTCCAAAGACAACTACAAGCGTGTCACTGGTACCAGGTTGGTCATGACTTAATAATATTTCAGCAGTTTAACAAAATAAATGGGCGTTTTACTCAAAAGCTATTATAATATGTTGTGCCTCCCCTTTAGTCTTGGTGGTGGTACATTCCTTGGGCTGTGTTGCCTTTTGACTGGATGCTCCACCTTTGAGGAGGCATTGGCAATGGCCACAGAAGGGGAGAGTACACATGTAGATAAACTAGTCAGAGAAATCTACGGTGGTGACTATGAAAGATTTGGTTTGCCAGGATGGGCTGTTGCGTCCAGGTATATAAGTTTGAAGTCCTATATTTTCACTTTTATTTTTCAATTTTGGTAAGATCCAAATGAATTTGTTGATGAATAGAATAGATCACTTGCGTATCATCATAGACATAAAATACATGATAATATATTTAAATCACAATATTTAAATTTCTTTTGTAGTTTTGGGAACATGATGTGTAAGGAGAAGAGAGACTCCGTCTCCAAGGAGGATCTGGCTAGAGCAACACTTGTCACCATCACCAACAACATTGGCTCAATCACGCGGATGTGTGCACTTAATGAGGTATACGTGCACGTCCACACTATAAATCAGCAGTATGTTGTCCTTGCCCTCGTCTGTCAGCCTCTTTACAGTGCTGCCTTGTGGAATCTGGATCAAGCAGCATTGTACAGGGCTATGAGAGACCAGGCGCCAATCAGCTCCTTGGAAACTCTTCTTAAAAGCTTGACCTTTTCTGAATCAATGCTCATTATGAGTTTCTTCCATTTAGAACATTCAAAGAGTGGTATTTGTTGGGAACTTTCTGCGAGTAAACACATTATCCATGAAACTCCTCGCTTATGCTTTGGATTACTGGAGCAAAGGACAACTCAAAGCCCTCTTCCTGCAACATGAGGTGTGTGTGTGTGTTATTTTTCTCCAGTTCTTTGTTATTTTTTTGAAAGCTAACCAATGTCTAAACAAATCACTTAAAGTTGTTTTATTTGTGTTTTTCAGGGTTATTTTGGTGCGGTTGGTGCCCTTTTGGAATTACCAAACCCATCCTGATCTGCTACTCAATCTTAGTTCACAGCATTTACCAAATTATTTATGCAAAACATACCAAAATTGCCTTCAAATATCAGACAATGCCCTCAACTATGCAGACCAAGCATCTTAATAACAAAACTATTACTATGATAACATCTCTTAATGATATGCTATACAGTTAGGTTAAACAATCAGAATTAACCACGTCTATACTAGTTCAAGGCATTACTGCAAATATAACTATTCAGAGCCTGAACAGTCTTTTGTAAAAACAACCACTTGTTATGAGAATAAAATCTGATACTTTACACAGGTTAAGTCAGGTGTTTAGACATCATTTATAATATGTCAGCTGTCATACTCTACTATGATTACTGGTTATGAACTGATGTTGCATCAAGCAGAAGATCACTGACTGAAATGTTTATTTTTGTTTGCTAGTGGCAGTAATAATTATGGTACATTGCACTATTTTTGGGGCACAGTCATTTACTCAAAAGGAAGCTGATACGTCAAACACTTATATGTTGTGTAAGTAACCGATGCAACATAAATGCAAAATTACTACATATAATTTTTTATTGTGGTCACAGTAAAGTCAGAATCTGAATTGCATGAATGTTATGTAGCTCATATTATGTTTGTAGAGAAACAGTGTTGTTTTGATCATTTTTTGTATAACTGTGAGAGAGAAAGGGACCAGGCAAAACTTTGACCTATTTTCAGGGAGGGGAACGAAAAGTTTACACTTTGGATAAGTCTCCTCTTCAAACCTAAGAACTGTTTTTATTGCCTTCTCTTTATAGCCTGTTACTTGCTTATTTCTGAAGTCTGTATAAATAATAGAGGTTTTTCCTTCACCAGTGCCTTGGATTGTGTGTATAAAACATGGAAAACAGGTATTGTTCTTCAACAAAAACACCTTTGTAAAAAAAAAATGATTGTACATTTTTTGTAATAAAGTATATAAATCAAAATTGTTATTTTTTTTAAATTACAGCAAATTTCACGAAGATCAGAATTCATCATCATTTTTTTACAAGCGTAAAACGTGCCTGAGCAGAAGAACGTTCCGTTATGCAAGAAAATCTTTCCTTAACTGTGAAAGGGCTATGTGTTTTTCCTAAAATAAATCCTGCCCCTTTTCAATCGTGTGAAGTCGTCCACGAGTCAGCTCCACCTCTCCTCCTTGTGCCCCGTCTTTCCCACCGCTTTCTCCCACCCGCGCGACTGTCCAGCTGGCAATTCACTGCCATTGCAGCCCGTTATCTCTGCTCAATTAGACGCTTTTCTTTGCTTCGTACAAAGTCTGGGTTGTGCAGCAGCTACTTCAGCCTTTTCCGGAGTCTTTTCGGGTTCTGTACTTACATATAAACTGCATAAAACTGTGTGCCAAGACTGTGGAGAGACCGCTTAACTTGAGGTAAGTGGGGGCAAAAATCATGATTGTTATTCGTTTGGAATATATTATTGTTTTTTTTTGTACGCAAAATTGACATACATATTGCTATTTTCTTGCACAGAGGTGATCTGAGATAAAACAGCTGGACGCCAAATAGCCTACACTTTCTCAATAACGTCCTTTTATTCCTCAGTTTCGCGGTAAAGTTATGATGTCAATGCATTTGCAACAGTTTTATGTTCTAAAGAACGCTGAAAACAGTATTAGAACACTATTAGAGTTTTGTTACGTTCTTTTTTCTCCTCGCTTGTATTTCTTAATAATAAACCGCATTGTTTAACTGTCCAGAGAAGTCTCTTTAAATAAGGAAATAATCATCTGTTGGCCTTTTGACCTAACTTGTTTATTAACCTGAAGTTTATTAGTGAATTTATCTTGTGGGACCCAGATCTGGCTGCGTTGCACCTTTACCTCAAGATTTCTTTTGCCTGTTTATACAGGCATGATATAGTTCACAGATGCTGTGATTTCTAGATTTGATCATGTATTTTACATCGTTAGTGTGATTTAGATATATTTACGGTGGAAATATGTGCTGTGTTAAATACGTGCCCCTGAGCCACCGGAGATCTGTTTTCAATTGCGTCTCTTTACTACCTTTTCTAATTGGATCCATCCAAGAAAGTTTACTGATCTATTGGGTTTGACATTTTAGTTTTACTCATGTGACGTTTTTGAAATTACCTTCAAATATTTGCCTTGTACAATTATTCTGCTTTAGGTATTTAATATATAATGCATTAGTGTATGTCTATTAGAAAGAAGATTGGTTGTAAAGAAAACCTAGTAAAATGAAGGTAAATAGGCTATCTCTTGTACATATAATTTGTCATTTGCAATCAAGCTGTTTTTTGTCAAATTATGCATATTTGATAATCTATAAAATTGTGTATTTGATAGAGCTGTCAAACGATTAATCGCGATTAATCACATCCAAAATAAAAGTTTTTGTTTACATAATATGTATGTGTATATTTATGTATATAAATAAAAACACATGCATGAATATATTTAAGAAAAAAAATGATGCTTATATATTAAATATATTTATAGAATTTAAGAATATATAGATTTTTCCAAAATATATACATAATAAATAAACACAGTATACATACATATATAATGTAAACAAAAACTTTTATTTTGAATGTGATTAATCATTTGACAGCACTAGTGTTTAATAATCTAGCTTCTTATTTCTATAGGCTGCCAACAGCAAGTGCTGGTTGGTTTTGAAGCATGAATGGTGGTTTATTCTAGTCATAAACTCAGGACCAGCACATGACCAGCTTAAACCAGTATCCATGTTTCAAAATCTACCTAACCAGCATATGCTGTTTTTTTCAACAGGGTAGGGTGACAAAGGAGCCCTTTTCTCCAAAAATAAAAACTCTTATCACCTCATTTTCACAATGCAATACATATTAAGAGATGTGGTGTAATTGTTTAATGCAGAAATGAAAGACATTCATGTGGGACAGTGTGGGAGACTGTTATTAGAAAAATAATGTAAACTAACAAACAAGAAAGTTTATTTTCATAAAGTCTACTTGACCAAAAGTGGCCACATTTAAAGGGAATATTCAGGAATCACCCTCATATGCGAGCCCAAACTCTTGTGGTTTTTAGGGTTTGCCGACAAATTAAAAAGAATGTATTATTACTTTAAATTCAAATAAAGGCAATTCATAGATCAAATCTGTCCATAAACTGACAGTATAAGGCCATGTGTTGGGAAACGGGTCTGTTCTCGCTTATAGCCAGTGGAGAGAGGATGCTCAAGATTTACATTCCTCTGTGACCCACAGGCACCAGAGTGACCTGTCTGTTAAGCTGTTGTTACAATAGTCAAATCCCATCGTCACACCACTGAGGGGCTGTTATATCATCCACACTATTGTCATACATATACAAAGGTTCTAAACACTTTTGTCTACAAACATTATGAGATGAACAAAAAATATAAAGTCAGTGGGTGGCTCAGTAAAATGTTTTACTGCTTCCACTAAAGTCAATATGTCAGCGGGGTTAGGATGGCTACAGCTCGTGCTGTTCAAAATATCAAGATGCATGCACATGAAGGAACTGAGTTTAGATTATGTTTGAGTGATGCATGACATGTCTGTGTCAAATGCAAGTCATTGTTAGTTTTTCCTACTCACTCATTTTCTAACAGTGGGTGCCCCAGGGTGTGATGGATACATGCACAGACATTTGATCTGTGGGGCAATCTCAAGAAAACATGTCCAAGACATTTTTCTCTGAAATCAAATAAAAAGGTAGAAGAAATCTTATTTATAGGACCATTCAGATTTTTTGGATTATATTAGGCCTATAACATGATAGTTATTATTGTAATGTTTATTTTATTTTTTAAATGACAATTAGTCACAATGGTGATTATAATTATTAGACTCTTATTACTGTAAAACATGCTTATTTCAAATTTGTTAATTTTACTGGAGCACATATTAGAAATTCTGTTTTAATTAACTATTTGTGAAATTTAATTGCAAAAATCTTTCAGTGCCGTTTTTTACATTACAGTAATTGTAAGTTGTTTTTGAATTACAGTAATGGACGTGGTTTAAAAATTGTCACATAGCAAACTCTTCATGGTCCTAAAAATAGGCTTAATTTTCCTTAAACAGCATACAGCAGGGTTCCTCAAGTCTTAGTTTGGCTCCAACCCTGATAAAATTCACCTACCTGTGATTTTCTAAAGATCCTTTAAACACTGTTGCGATCCCTAAACAGAGTCGCTACAAATCTGGAGAAACGAGTGCATCTGGAATTGAAACAACATTTACATTTATTTAAAAATCATCACTAAAAATTAATCATTATGGATCCCTCCTTGGACCGAGGAGAAGGGTACAAAAAGAAGGCAGAAAACTCGTCACTGGATCCAACATGAGCCTACTCATTCGTCAAGCAAGGAAAGGTTTTATAAAGGAGGAACCACGTACATCGATGCTCCCAATAATTCGCCAATCAGCCGTACACCTGCAAACACACAGACACACATCCACAACCCAACAAGGACAACCCGAAAGGGTCGTTTCAACACTGATTAGCATTCCCAGGTGTGTTTGATTGAGAAGGGTGTTCCTGCACAACTGGAGGAGCAGCAGTTTCACGACCCTAGTTTTTTGTGACAGTGCCATCTATTGACCTGGATCACCAAAAACACTGATTAAATATTGATGAGGGATGTGAAGGGTTTGGGTTCGAATGCAAAACAGTCTTTATTAGCTCAGAGTCAAGACAGATAGGATTGAGCACCGGCAGACAGAAACAGCGTAGGCAAAGACAAAATTATAAACGTAATCCAGGAAAGGGTCGAATTACCAGCAAGTCCATAAGAAGAAGCAATCAAAGGTCCGTGGGAAAGCAGAGGACGACAACGGGAAATCCAAGACAATAGAAAATAAACACGAATGAGAAACCAGTAACAGGGTGACAGTGTAAATGAACCGTCACTAGACAAACAAACAGACTGGTATATATACAGGTGGAACTGATTGAATGATTGAACCAAAGTAGCAACAGCTGTTTGGGAGAGATGCATACTGGGAAATGGAGTCCGGATTTGGAAACAGACACAAAAACACAGAACCAACCAGACTGAGAATGCGCCCTCTGAGACCCGACTGTTAGTGAACGCGCCCTCCGTGACCATACTGACACTGACATCGCCCTCTGACACTGGGCAGACAGTGAATACACCCTCCATGACCGACCAAACCATAATTCAGAGACCTCCTTGGGTTGAGCAGCCACCAGTGGGACCTCTGGGGACTCTACAGCCGGAACCGACATCTCCAGAGGTAGTGCAGCCTCTGGCGGACCCGATGGAGTCTCCAGGCCACACACAGGTTCTGGCCATGGGGCCTCACAATCTTCGTGGAGCTCGGATGAATTCAGTAATCTGTCAGTTGTTGGAAATTCAGGATACATGCTCAGTATAATGATCACTTATGGTAGTATAACTGCCGCATGTATAATTACTTTAAAAATGTACATTTAATGCAATTTGCATAATATTTTTGACATGTATTAGTAAAAACAAAAACAAATAAATCCTATTCATTTGTTTTAGTGTATAGTATTATTATTACATATTTGCATTACTGTTATGAGAACTGTACTTAAAATGTTTGAACACATGACAGTGCCCAAATCAAAAGATACTGACATTTACACAACAGTAAGCATGTGTTTTTCAAACCTTCCCCTCTGTGTTTCTGTTCTCTGCCGCAGAGCTGCACATGGAGCTGTGTCAATGGTGGCCACACATTCTTGTCTTCCTACTTCATGCTTGTACTCCATCATGCTTTGCCCAAACCACACCATCAATGCCCTCGGGCCCCACACCGACCCCGCAGACAGCAGAAGGCCCAGGGACTCTGAAATTCCGTCTGTCTGGTTTCCCCAGGAAACACAATGAGGGCCGAATTGAAGTCTTTTATAAAGGCGAATGGGGAACCATCTGTGATGATGACTTCTCACTGGCTAATGCTCATGTCCTCTGTCGCCAGCTGGGCTTTGTGTCTGCCACGGGCTGGACTCACAGCGCCAAGTATGGCAAGGGCATAGGTAACGTTCCTGCATGCTCATTCAGAACACATATAAAGCAGTTACCATGTGCTCAGGGAGTTTGGGTTTGTTCCAGGTAAGATTTGGCTTGACAATGTGCAGTGCAGTGGCAGTGAGAGGAGCGTGTCAGTGTGTAAATCTCGTGGCTGGGGTAACAGTGACTGCACTCATGATGAGGACGCAGGAGTGATCTGTAAAGATGAGAGACTGCCGGGATACATGGACTCCAATGTTATAGAGGTAAAGGACACTACACAGACACAATAAAAAAAAATAAACAGAAAATATTTGACCAAGTGTGTTTTAAACGTACTTAAAATGTTTTTGTCTATTCCTAAATTTTTAAATTTAATAAGTCCAATTAAGCTTCTCGTATATCGTACAGTAGGTATTGTTTAGTGTAAATTAAAAAATAACCGGTGTGCCTAACAATGTTGCTAATTTAACCTAGTAAATACAAAAATAAAATAAAATGCAACATATTGTCTTTATAACAGAATACTTGCTTTTTGAGTTAAATAGTTTTATTTTAGGGCAATTCTAATATTATTGTATTTTTTCTTAATATTTATAATTATGTTCTATTTTTTATTTATTTAAAAAAATTTTTTTTTCAGTTTTCATTTCAGTTTTTTTGTGATTTTTATTATCTTTTTTAAATAGTAATTTTAAGTGTAATTTAGTCCATTTTATTTTTATTTGCTTCTAGTTTTCCAGTAATTTTAGGGCTTCAGCTTAAACTAAGTTAGTTTGACAAGGCAGCATTACTATTTTCTTAGTTTAGTTAAAGTTTATATGTTTTATTTCAGCCTTATTTTTAAAAACAAACTTTTTTTTATAGTTTTAGTTAAGGACAACAACTCTGATCTGACATGCAGGAAACACTCAATGACTAAGCTCTGCATCTGTGACCTTTCTTTTGTCCTGCACTGTCTAAAGGGGTTAAATACAACAAGCTTGTTCACACTCTGTTCGTGTTTAGTTCTCCATATGCTTTGTATTTTTTGCATCATGTGTCTCTCAGGTGCAGGTTGATGAGAATAAAGTGGAGGAGGTGCGTTTGCGGCCTGTGTTCACTATAGCCACTAAGCGGATGCCGGTCACTGAGGGGGTGGTGGAAGTCAAGAAAAAGGATGGATGGGCTCAGATTTGCGATAATGGCTGGACACCCAAAAACTCACGTGTGGTTTGCGGCATGATGGGATTCCCCCACGAGAAGAAGGTCAACAAGAACTTCTACAAGTGAGTGTTCTTGACATCTTGAGGCCTGGGTGTAGAAAAGATGTAGCATTAAATTTAATCCAACTTTGTGTGTGGCGTCTCACTTTACTGTGGCAGTTCAGCCAATGTGAGAGGAAATTATGTTTACTTTCTCAGTCATCTGTGAAATGCAGCAACATACACACAGTTTAAACCACAGACAAACATCTGGACAAGGATACTATTGCATAGACGTAGGACATTCATGCACACCAACTGGTAGAATGTACACTGTAGGGGTCTCATCCCAAAATCCAGCGGAATGTTACAAGAATGTTCCACTTACATGAATAAGCCCTGTGCACAATACAGATGGCTTTACACACATACACTTAAACGAACAAACCAGCCACTGAACAATAAGAAAAAGCTGACAGGAAGTATCTACTAAATGTCTGTCTGTGTGGTTTTATACACTATAACGGTTCCATTTCTCAGCCTGTGTCCCTAATAAGGCACGTATGCACCATTACCTACTCCACATTCTTGAAACAGTGGCACACTGTTACTGATGATGTTTCCATAACCCCACTTCAGTTGTTTTTATAGTTTTTGGGATATTTTAATGGAACCTAGGATTCCAGGATAGTAAAAGAAGCCAGTTTTATTACTGACCAGATGGTTTCTTTATGCAAAGCTTTGACTTTGTCATAGTTGGTCAGGTCAAAATAACCCACAAAATACAATCAACTAACAAAACGTTAGTGTAAATATGGCCAAATATGATGACTTTTTAAGAAATTTAATACAATCTGTTAAATTATGTCAGCAATAACTGTAAATAATATATAAACTTTCTTTAACTTCAATGTAATGTTAAATAACATTCTGCAGTAAAAAATTCAATAAAGTACTTTCCATGTACTTTAGTATATTATTTAGTACATCAAAATATGTGTACTTCCTTAAAGCATCACTAAAGGTTATTAAAACATTGATTTAAAATGTAAAAGTCATACTTCCACAAGTGTTTTAAGAAACATTAATGATAGTGTAGTCTGATTAGTACAATAAATTGGGCTTTGATTTCATTTATATTATCTGCAGCTACAGTTTTTAAATCAATATATGCTATGAAGTATACTACAAGTGCACGTTTAGTACAATTAATTACACTATTTATTTTTATTTGGTAAGGGTTAAAAGGTTTTTCAAGAGTGTATGTGCATGTGGTTCTGCTGACGTAGAACATGCATGTGTCGTGATACTCCCAGCTTTATAACCTCTGATATCACATGGACTATTTTAATGATGTCCTTACTACTTTTCCATGCATTGAATGTGCTAGTGCCCTTCCTGTCAATGCAGGATCAGTGAGCTCTCAGATTTCACCCAAACTATCTTAATTTGTGTTCTAATGGTGAACAAAAGTCTTACAGGTTTGGAACGACATAAGGGCGAGTAATTAATGACAGAATTTTCATTTTTGGATGAACTATCCCTTTAGGAAAATATGCTTTCCCATCTCAAACTGTCTAAATTGTCCAGACGTGGACAGAAAGAAAAAAAGAGTGATACAGTAAACAGTGTACATGTGTTTATGTTTGCTTGACCCCATTTCCCTGTTTTCAACAGGCATCTCAGAAAGAGATCTGCTGAGCCAAAAACTAAAGTTAAAGTAACAGCGGCCAGGTACTATCTGAGGGAAAGAAACCAGCAGTGTTCTTTCCCTAGAGGACTCAAGCACATAGTGTGGCTTTAGTACACAACACTATTAGTGATAGTCAACTAACTGCAGTTTCCAAGCTTTAGTTAGTTATCTTTTTTTGTGATGGGGTTGTGTTGATATGCTCCCTCAGTGATGTGTGAGTGAGTGTGTCTGGACGAAACATTTCCCCATGAAGAACGTATTACCATCTGTTAGTTTTACTCACATAGTTTTCAGATGAGGCTGTGCTTGTGTAAGAGTAGAAGTTTTCTGAGTGAGATATCTTAAAACAGAAACCCTCATACTAACACAATTCCCTCCTTGTGCTTTCTGCATGTTCACCTCAGATATGTGTGCTTCTAACGTGCTAGTTTAAAATAGATATAACAGGCATGGGAAAGTACTAATTCAGTACTAACATCTTTTCTTTAAAATGTATGTGGTATTTTGTAGTTTCTATTACTGACAGCTGATATAACAGCTAGCCTTACAGCATCTTGTTTTAAGTCTTAATTGGTTATAAAAAAAGACTTGGATCATATTGTTTTCTCTTTTCTATGTGGCTTGTATGTATATGTGTGCATGTTGGATGTTGCAGTGGACATTTAAGTGTTTCTGAGTGCTTAATGGATGTTTGCATTACAGGCAGGAACCCAAAGCTAAGGCTATCACTAAAACTAGCACTAAGACTAAACCGGGCAAATCAGCTGCAGCTAAAAGGTAACCTTGGTAAAAAAGGGGATCATGCATTACCTTTTTGGCTCAGACCTTTCCAACCTTCTCTTTTGTACTCTAAATCTTAATGTTGTCAGTCAGAAATGCTGCATTACAGGTGATTGTGGACCTAGACAAAACAAAATGTATATGTGGATATATGCTACCATGGAAAAGTTTGGGGTCTTTTATTTTTATTATTATATGTATGTTGTTGGGTTTTTTAATAAAAAGAAAGAAAATAACATATATTCAGCAAGGAAACATATTGAACAAAAATGACATGCAAAATTTTACAAAGGTTTCTATTTCAAATAAATTCTGTTTTTTTAACTTGCTATTCATAAAAAAAATAAAAATAATAAATATATATGTATTAGGCCGAGACAAAATCTATAGATTATAGAAATTGGTTAAAACAAAATGTATATGTGGAAATATGCTACCATTAAAAAGTTTGGGGTCTTTTATTATTATATTATTATTATATGTATGTTGTTGTTTTTTTGTTTTTGTTTTTTTAAACATATATTCAGTAAGGAAACATATTGAACAAAAATGACATGCAAAATTTTACAAAGATTTCTATTTCAAATAAATTCTGTTCTTTTGAACTTGGTATTCATTAAAAAAAAAATATATATATATATATTAGAACTCTCAGTTTAAGTTAATTTTATGCATTAATGCAAACATGCAAACATGGTCTGCGTCTCTTTCACTTCTCCTCTCTCAGGCTGTATGCTGAACGGCAGAAGAATCACTTCCTGGTTCACTCTGTGGCATGCTTAGGCACTGAAGTGCACTTGGCTGCATGTCCTCTGGAGTTTAACTATGGCAATGCCACAGAGTCGTGTCCTGGAGGAATGCCTGCTGTGGTCAGCTGTGTGCCCGGTCCACTGTACACACAGAGCGCTGCCATAAGGAAGAAACTCAAGTTGCCTGTAAACTTTATTTCATTAGTGCTACATAAGTTTAGATTAGTTTATATACTTCTGTTAACTGTTTCTATCTCTGTTTTATCAGTCTACTGTACGGCTGAAGGGTGGAGCGAAGTACGGTGAGGGCCGTGTCGAGGTGCTGAAGGGCAGTGAATGGGGGACAGTTTGTGATGATCGCTGGAACCTGCTCTCTGCCAGCGTTGTTTGCAGAGACCTGGGTTTCGGCTCTGCCAAAGAGGCCCTCACAGGTGCCCGCATGGGACAAGGTGAGATCGTAAAAGAGAGACAAAAACTAATCAGGAGATGGATGGATGTAATTGAACAGATATAGACACTGTCTTTCCTGCAGTGAAGGAATGCTTTTATTACCTGACCAGTGACCTGGACTCTCATCTCTGAGGTTTTCAGAGATAATATAACTGCCCCATTATTTATTGCCTGCTTTATTGCCCATATTTTTAGTTTCAGATCTGTGCTAGTTATTGCTTCAGATTAAGAATCTTTGGATTTGACTGGATACCTTCCAAAGTAAAAATTAAATATACTTAAATGTATTTGGATTACATTTATTATACTACAAATACATTTTCATATTTATTTATTTGAAAAGATGCCATGCAATTTTACTTTTAGTAAACTGAACTGATATACTTACAGTCTGCTAAATTGTAACCTCTAAATTTGTACTTAATGCTTCCAATTAAAGACATATTTAGTATATTTGATTGTGCTAAAGTGGAACTATTGCAAGTATAACTTTAGGTACACTTTAAATATTTTGCATTTAAAGGGGAATATTACACAATACTCATTAAAAGTGACATTTGATTTTTGTGTCATGCACCTTCATGTTTAAGTTTGTTGTGTACAATTTAAAATGTGAAACAACATAATTAATGTACTATGGTACCAAAAATAAAATTAAAAAAACTTAAAAGACGGGGATAGATAACCCTAAAAATTTGCATTTTTGTGTTACTTTTTAGGGCCCAATGTCTTTTGCATGTATTTTTGCCAGTTTGAATTATGCTTTGTGTTTTGTCTCAGGTTTGGGGCCAATCCATATGAATGAGGTGCAGTGCACAGGTCATGAGCGCTCTCTGTGGAGCTGCCGCTATAAAAACATCACAGCAGAGGACTGCAAACACTCTGAAGACGCTTCAGTCCGCTGTAATGTTCCATATATGGCCTACGAGAAAACGGTCAGAGCAACACGCACATACTCACACTCAAACCATTTCTTCTTATGTGTTGATTTTGTAACTTAACACATAGGTCGCATGTCTTTCCAGTGAATCTATATTGCTTTCATTTGTATTGCTTGTTTCTCAATTCAAGAAGAACATAGCATGTTCAAATTAACTGCATTTAATCGTGATATTGTGCTCAGTATTCATTTTTTCTCAAAATGGATGACTGGAAATATTGGGTATCATTGTCTGTATCAAGAGACAATTCGAATGAATCATCTGTTGTGATTTGTTATGATTGAATCTCAACAGATGCGACATGACTTAACTATTAACTATGCACCTACTGCTAGAAACCTCTTATATGCATGGAGAAGACAGCGGGGCTAGTTGTCACAAACTCTTATGCAAGAATCCTGAAAAAAAACAAGAAGTAATATCACAGCTGTTTTAAACATTAATAACAATAAATGTTTCTTGAGCACCAAATCAGCACATTAAATGATTTCTGCAAGATCGCATGACAATGCTAACTAGGGTAATGGCCACTGAAAATCCCTCTCTGCCATTACAGGAATAAATTACAGGAATTAAAATAAAAAACAGTTATTTAAAATTGTAATAATATTTCACAATATTGCTGCTTTTACTGCATTTTACATTGCATAAATACAGCCTGTGTAAGAAACTTTCTACTTATGAAAAGAAAATTACTGGTAAACACAAAAAAAAATATTTTTCAAATAAACTAGTAAGAAGTGTAACAATTAGCCCCAGTCTCCTGTATATTTCTAGTTGAACCCCCTCTTACCCCTCTTCCCTGGTTGTGCCCTGCTCAGGTGCGCATCTTAGGGGGCCGATCTCGCTATGAAGGCCGTGTGGAGGTGTTATATACTGAGACTAACGGGACGCTGCGCTGGGGCCTGATCTGTGGAGAAGGCTGGGGAACTGAGGAGGCCATGGTTGTGTGCAGGCAGCTGGGCCTCGGGTACGCCAACCATGGCCTACAAGTAGGATGCTAACAGTAACAGTAACACACACTTGCATGCTAACAAAGTTTTCTGCTACCATCGAAAATATCAGATGGTGCTGGCTTACACACTCCCACATACATATTCAAAGCCTTGAAATGCACCGTATGAGTCAGAGCATGTAGTACAGGGACAGACAGAAATAAACCTGCTGAAAAGATCAGTCAGCTCAAGCTTGGTTATACTACAGTAGCTAGACCAGCGTCAATATAGGACTAACCAGTCATGCTGTTCTATACTGGGCCCTTGTTTATAAAGATATGCATATCATGATCCTTAATGTTAACAAACAGTTAAACCTATTATTTGATCATTTTATACATATTAATTACCATATTTGTTGCCCACAACAATGGTAAAGCAGTTTTATATGTTACAGATGTAACTGTTTAAATAAATTTACTACATAAAATGTCTATATTTTCACAAGATATTAAGTCTTTTTTGTTTAGGCAATGATGAATATATATATATATATATATATATATTTGTCATTAATCACATCCAAAATAAATGTTTTGTTTACATAATATATGAGTGAATACTATGTATATTTATTAGGTATATATAAATACAAACACATGCATGAATATTTTTTAGAGAAATGTATTTTAAATATATTTCTATATAATATAAAATATAATAATAGTAGTATATAAATGTATAAATATGTAATATTTTTAAATATATACTGAATGTCTGTGTATTTATATATACTTTTATTTTGAATGTGATTAATCACGATTAATCGTTTGACAGCACTAATATATATATACATATATATAATCCTGTTGGATGACATTCATGGGATTTGGGGTAAAATCGGATCATGTGTGTGTTTTATAAACGAGTCTTTTCAGCAGGGTCGTCTGTTTGTGTATGTGGGTAAGCAGCGTATGGCAGGAGACAGATGGGTGAGCGGGGAAAGATGTGAGTGTGTTTGACGTGGCGTAGGTTGTGATTGCAGGTGCGTCTGTCGGGTGGGCGCTCGCAGTATGAAGGGCGAGTGGAGGTGCGGGTGGGGCAGCAGTGGGGCAGTGTATGCAGTGAGGGCTGGACCACCAAAGAGGCCATGGTGGCATGCAGGCAGCTAGGGCTGGGGTTCAGCATGCATGCTTTTACAGTGAGTACATGACATACACACATGCTCGCAGACGCAGCTCTTTTCATTCACCAGGAATGCTGGTTTTTAGGCAACACAAATGTTTTGAATTACTTTTTAGAAATATAAGTGGAGCACTTTTGTGGTAGCCCTGTAATCTATCGAACAGCCATTAATTATTTTTTTAAGTTGGTCCACATATCTGGTCATGTTTTACCCTAAAAAAAGAAATTAATGAAATTTATTGTAGGACCAAGATATATATATGTAAAGAAATAAATGTAAGTAAATAAATTATATATACAGTGTATATATATATCAATATTTTTTTATTTTGTAGTGACCTGGTCATGTTTTACGCCAGAAGAAATCAGTTATAGAATTAATATATATTATACAGTTTTGTTTTTGCGCTGTGACATTATTCTCATGACAGTTATGGTTTAACAACAAATTAGCATTACCATGGTGAAAAAATAAATAAATGAATAAATAAACAATAAAATAAATACCTTCAAAAAAACTTTTTTTTTAAATCATGTATCATTTGTAAAATTTATTTATCTCTCTTGGTTATTTTATTTTGGGGTGAAGAGTGGCCAGGCCTTTTTTTTTTTTGTATAAATGAATAAAACAAAAAATGGGGGAGGAGAGTGATCTGGTCTTCGAGTGTTAGAGGCTTAATGCTTTACAAACAAGTCGTAAATTTAAAATATGATTTCAAAATAGCATGTGGCTGACAATCTCTTCATAGTAAGCTGTAAATCAGCATCTGTCTGTGTTTGTTTGTGTTGCGTGTTTGCTAAGGAAACATGGTACTGGGACAGCAGTAATGTGACAGAGATGGTAATGAGTGGAGTGAAATGTACAGGAGATGAGATGTCTCTCAGCCAGTGCCAACACCACAGAACGCTCAACTGCCAGAAAGCAGCAGCGAGGTTCTCGGCAGGAGTTATCTGCTCTGAAAGTGAGTAACCTTATAACATACATGTATGCACACACAGATACAAAGAATAATATAAAAAAGAATTTTATCAGTCGGACAGACTGTCACAGCAGACTTCACTTAACTGTTTTGTTTTGAAACCCTCTCATTCTATGTGTATTGCTCAGACATGCACATTAATTTTGCTTAAACTATACAATATATCCTCTCATGCTGTTTGTACTAAAATGGCATACAATAGTGCATAAGTTGGGATTGGGACACAGCTAATAGCGAGTATACGAGTCTGTTTTGCAAGAGTTATTCATAATATGTTTATAGATGGCTGGAATTCTCACCTCTCAGACGGTCAGTCTGCTGCTGATGGTAGATCTAGAGCTGTGGTCAGTCTGCTGTTTTTCTGTCTCTGAGCACTGGTCTGTAATTAGTGAACCTCACATGGCAAAGACTTGACTTCAAATGACTTACACCTGTCTAGATTATGTATACAAATGAGACAACATATCATTTTCTCGACTGTTGTACACTGAGCAAAACTGTTTGTTTCAAACATTAAAACCTCAGACATGAAGGTTAGGTGACCAAAATAGAAACAAAAATACAATTCTTGAACCAAGGCGGTATTTTTCAGTGAACTTTCATTTTACATTTTCAGTGTTTTTGCATATTGTAGCTTGATCTTAAAATGTACAATGTTATTTCCCCAGCTGCGTCTGATCTAGTGCTGAATGCACCGCTAGTGCAGCAGACAACGTATATAGAGGACCGGCCGTTACACATGCTGTACTGTGCAGCAGAGGAGGACTGTCTGTCCAAGAGCGCCGCTAAAGCTAACTGGCCTTACGGTCACCGCCGCCTGCTGCGCTTCTCCTCACAGATACACAACATCGGACGGGCTGACTTCAGGCCCAAAGCAGGCCGTCACTCATGGGTCTGGCACGCATGTCATGGGTAACTATACCATAACAAAGAATTTCAAGAATTGTCATTCCTGTTGTGTTGAAAATCTGGTTACACTTGTTCCCTGCAGTTCACCAAAAATCAACACTAATGCAAAAAACAGAAAAGTCTGAGACTAATATACATATATAAGAAAGAATGAGCTCCTATTGTGTTACAAAAATAGAAGGTTTCCTTTAAAATAGGTATGTTTCCTTCAAAAGGTACTTAATACGCCAAAGAATTAAAATTTTTAAATCACAATATATTTTTATAAGGCTTAACTTTCAATTAGCCGCACAGACACAATATTAAAACAGTTTTTATTGACATATCCCTATTTGAACTCTGACATGCTATCTAAGTATAAGTAGTATGTAACATTATTTATTCTCAGTGTAAATCAATATTATCAAAGTATTTAGTTGGTGTAATACAGCACTTGCCTTTTTCACTTTTTCATGACCAATCAGCAGAAAGAGGCATTTCATTCGTGCCAATATAGAAATCGAATATTCAAGCTGTTTGTTTATTTTTCTACACCGCTAAATTCTTGTTTTTCCTTAAAAAACCCGTAAGACATATATTTTAAGATATTTTTTTGATGATATTAAGAGAGCCATCTGTCCCTTCATAGACCAATGGGAAGCAATTCTGAACCAGTGTTTTGAGAGGTTTAAATATCAAGTGTAGGTCAAATGGGACCCGCAGCAGATCTGTTTTTCTCTCTAATGTTTTGTAGCATTCTTGGATCTATTGTCCATAGTTTGAAGACCCTTATTACACGGCTCTCTGGAATGCTTGATTCTGATTGGTCAGTTGAGACATGTGCAGGTTCGTTCTTTTCGAATAATAACCGCTCCAAAGTTATAACGCATAGCCGGGACTACAGGTGTGTTTAAATCCCTCCGCGCCAACAAAGATTACCTTTTGGCGCCATCTTGTGACAAACACCAGACAACATGAGGTGCAATGAATAACTAAAATACATCCGTTGTTGTATATTCATATGTAGATGTTATTAATTGTCTTACGGTTGAATGTTAGTCACGTGGTACTATATTGTTTCGCGGAAGGATGAAAATGTTAATTTAAAACAAATACTCCAATAAAATGTTTCAAATTCATATTCATGTTCAGTTTTTTTTCTTATGTGGCAAGTAGCCGTGTAATAAGCCGGCTTCGCGTCGGGTCCTGATCACACTGTCAGGGCTTATTCCTGCGATAACTACCGGCTGCCTGTACATTATCCCTTACTTCTAACACGACCCTAGTAATTACATATTTATATTTACGTAGTAAATAAAGTGTAAAGCCACATTCACATCAAAAAACAATAACTATAAAGATAATAGCGTCCACACCACCAAATGATATTGTCTTTTTATTCTGAGCGCAGTCACGCTCACACACACAGTTCTCGAGGTCATTACAGCAGGATGGATTCTGATTGGCTCACAATGTTTTCATCGTTCCTCAGCTGAAAGCGAATCCAAGGATATTGTTTCTCTGTGCTTTTATTGTTATAGCTGTGGTGTGAACTCTGTTATTCTTTAATATTGAGGAAGATTTTTTTAGTTATCTTGCTTGGTGTGAACGGGCCTTCACTTTTAATTCTTTTTTATGCTAGCTGCAACAAAAGCATTGCTTTTTTGTCTGTTGACAGAATCTCTTATTATATACAAACATTCATTCATTCATGTAGAATATATTATATAATGTATGTAAATTATATGAAACATACTTTCAATTAATGAAACGGTTTGTAATACCTAAAAATAAATGAGCAATCCAAAGTTCCAGCAGCTGACGTCAAAGAGAGCACACAGCGGAAAAAGTCTGTTTTCACAGCCTTCCAAAACATAACCAAGCACTGGCAAACATCTACCTTATAAATTAAATATTAACAAAATATTTACTTTTAATGACACAAACATGAAAATAAAGATTTTGCATACATTTTATATTTAAAAAATGAATTCTTGGTCTTTATTATTTCATTCAAAATTCTATTTTGCTATGTCGCATTGTAGAACTTAAATGCTTCAATATATATATATATTTCAAAGATTTTTTTTTAACCTTGAACATGATATAAATGTATCATCAATTTACTTGCAGGAGTGATGGCATATGGAGTCAAGCTTCTGCTCGTTTTTTAAATAATTTAGTTTTATATGGAAACTGATTGTTATCTGTTTTTGTTTCATTCTCAGGTACATGGACACCTTTCAACCCTGTGACTGTCAGATCAATTATATGTGAGTATTGTTATTTTCTTGCATTCACAAAAATATAGACATGCTGTGTCTTTTTCTCTTTTGTCCCATAGTCCTCTGTTTGTTCATGAGCTCCATGACAACCTGCAATGTTTTCTATTAGCACACTTAGCTAAGAAAGGCTCAGTTGTTTCAGCTCAAACTGGAAAAATGCAGCTGTCTTGAAAGTAGCTTGGAAAGTGGAAGGTTTTTGTCTTAAGCACCAGAAGTCACCAGAGCTTTTCTTGAGAAAGTTGGTCAATAATAATTGACTGTGTGTAATGATTCCTAACTCCAGAATAAGGTGATCGCTTGCAGTTCATTTCAAGTCGATACATACTGTATAACCACAATAACAGTTTAACTGTTATCCTTCTTGAATACATTTTTTTGACCATCTCAAACTGTTTTGGGGATTCTGCCTTGTACTCAATCGTTTTAAATTAACAGCAAAATGTTATGAATGCATGGTGCTTTGAAGACGTAATTCAGCCAAGTTACTTAATGCTAATACTAAGTAATACATTAAATCCGAGCATCAAAAAATGTGTGAATTTCTGAATTAAATGTGACCAAACCTTCCCACAATTCTTTCTTTTCAGCTATGTTTGATCGGGAGAACAAAGGTGGGGTTAACTTCAATGAATTTGCTGGCGTTTGGAAGTACATCACAGACTGGCAGAACATCTTCCGCACCTACGACAGGGACAACTCAGGGTTTATCGACAAGAACGAGCTCAAACAGGCTCTCACCGGCTTTGGTGAGTTTGTAATGCTTGCTTATTGACTGCTATAAATGGAAAGCCGGAGGTGATAGATGCGTTTGGTGAAGTGTTTAAAGAAAATCCTGAAGGACTGCGAGGCAGAGGCACTGATGCACAAAACCAATAAGAGGAAGGACAAATAACCTGATGGAAGCACTGATGGAAAATTATTAATGTCACCCTTGAGGAAAACACTGAACTTCAAATGCTTCTCTCTTCACACAGGTTATCGTCTTTCAGATCAGTTCTACAACACACTGATAGAGAAATTTGACCGTCAGAAGAGGGGCCAAGTGGCTTTTGATGACTTCATTCAGTGCTGTATTGTACTACAGGTAATGATCTGTGTTATATGCAACATTTGCAGTTTCTTTAAAGGAATATTTTACACAGAAATCAGTCTGTATTTATGGGGTTGTTCCAATCCCACGATTTTGCACAAAAGGAGGATTTTCGATAGGAAATAGTAGGGATGTAACCGTAATACCGCAATATCACATTTTTTCGATAATACCGTGGTCGCATGACTCGATAAAATAAAACGAGGTCAATGGAGAGAACGGGAGGTAGCGGGAACTACAATTCCCATCAGCCCAAGCCTGCCCATCATTCTTTGCATCTGTTGTTGTCGCTACAGATCAGTGTTGCCAACTTAGCGACTTTGTCTCTATATTTAGTGACTATTCAGACGC
>JAUCMT010000024.1:3809777-3826389 GCA_032357475.1 Enteromius thamalakanensis | reverse complement strand
TACATCCGTTGTTATATATTCATATGTAGATGTTATAAATTGTCTTACGGTTGAATGTTAGTCACGTGGTACTATATTGTTTCGCAGAAGGATGAAAATGTTAATTTAAAACAAATACGCCAATAAAATGTTTCAAATTATTATTGTTCAGTTTTTTTTCTTATGTGGCAAGTAGCCGTGTAATAAGCTGGATAATATACAGGCAGCCGGTAGTTATCGCGAAATAAGCCCCTTCAGCGTGATACACACTGTCGGGGCTTATTTCTGCGATTACTATTGGCTGCCTGTACATTATCCCTTACTAAGTCTATACTGCTTTTCTAGCTGATTTCTTTCCACTCCGTTATGATGGGCTTGTGTTGTGCGTGTGTGACTCCACAGGCATTATCATAGTATGGACATCTTCACACACTATGACCTGATGTCTGCCAATGGCACTAAAGTGGCAGAAGGACACAAAGCCAGCTTCTGCCTGGAGGACACAGATTGTGACGAGGGTAAATCAAACCAAATACACATTTACTGTCAGCTCTGTTTAGTTAGGCACAATGTATAAAACATCTGTTTTCAAATCCTAGGTATTTCTAAGAGATACGAGTGTGCTAACTTTGGTGAGCAGGGCATCACAGTGGGATGCTGGGATTTATATCGCCATGACATTGATTGCCAGTGGATCGATATTACTGATGTCAAACCAGGAAATTATATCCTTCAGGTCAGAGAATAGGTGCAGATTATTGTCAACAAACACACGTGTTGATTTTATTGTATTTAGACTTGTTTTTGCTTCTTTCCAGGTTGTGATAAATCCTAACTATGAGGTTGCTGAGAGTGACTTCACAAACAACGCCATGAAATGTAACTGCAAATATGATGGGCACAGGATCTGGGTCCATAACTGCCATATTGGTGAGACACAAATACAAAGAAATGTTTTACACAAAATGAGAATTTACTTTAATTTACATCCAAAGTTGGATAAATTTAACATTACATCAATTATTCACCAATGGCTCTACTGCAGTAAATGGGTGCCATCAGAATCCAAACAGCTAATAATCAACAGATAGTCCACACCACTCTAGTGCATCAGTTAATGTTTTGTGAACTGAAAAGCCACATTTTAGTAATAAACAATTTTAAATCATTTATTACTTCAAACCATTGTTCCAGCTAAAATACCTCTATGCAGAAAATGTATTCCTCCAAGGATCCATTAGTAAGCAAATGATAAAATGCTGAATTAAAGTCTGTTGTGATTTACAGATAAATGAATCTACATCTTGGATAGTCTGAGGGGGATTTTTTAGAGAATGTTTATGTTCAGAATGGAATGTACTGTAAGAAAACATAATGTATATGATAAATTTGCGAAGCGCGCTTTGCAATGGTTTAACTGACTCTGAGTTTCAAAAGGCTTTGTTGAAACGTTTTCCGTCATATTAAATTTCATGACATGAAAATCATTTAGCATGCAATCTATTATGACCGCAATTATGTAGGTTATATTTAGCCATAGAGGTGTCAAATTTTGACTCCCCTCGTTGAAATCAATACTAATCTTAACCCCTTCCCCCACACCTAACACTAAACCTACCAATACTATCTGTCAGGGGTCAAAATTCGGCATGCAGTAGTTAAATCATGGCATTGCATAGGAATAATATTTTTCTGGCCAACAAACATCCCCCCATCCCCCCTTACAAATCGCTTCCTCTGTGTGTGTGTGTGTGTGTGTGTATATATATATATATATATATATATATAGTATATAGTAAGAGAGACTACATTTGGATAGTGCTTCCATTCAAAGTCAAATACTTCAAGGTTTTTTTTTTTCTTCTCTTTGTTTTAGGTGATGCTTTCAGTGAAGAGGCTGAGAAGAAGTTTGAGAAATACCCTGGACAACTTAACAACCAGATCTCATAATTCTGTCACCAGATTGATCTTATTAGCATACCGAGACAATCTAATACTTAGGTTAATCCAGAATAAAATCTTTATTCTTTCAAACCAGCCATAAACTAATTAACGTCTCACATTGCAATTACAAATTTCAAAATCTACAGTATCCAAAGTTATCACACCAAACGTGTAACTGTATTGACGTTACCTTTAATTTTTTAATGAAAACACTCTGGGCTACTGAGTCTGGCTTGAGTAGTGTGAAGATTCGATGTAAATGAACATTTGCTCAGGCCGCGCAGTGGCGTGTTTACAGTGCAATCAGGTGCTAAAACGCTTTAAAAAGCCTTGTCGATGCATCACACAGCCTGTGTGCTGCCGTCTCCGAGTTAAAAAATCTTGAATGTTTTGTACTCCAGATGAGCAATTGTTTCAAAGCTGTCGCAAAGTGTGAATGTACGTTATGCTTCAAAGCTCTGACTCAACTCCTATTTTACTTTTAAACACTCTTTCATGTATGACTTGTTAAATCTTCAGTGATGTTTTTTTTACACTGTCCTAGATTTGTCTTTTTACTGGTTATACATTCATGTGTTCAAATACAGTAAAGTATTCATCGTCACATGCAACTCTGTTGAAGATGAAAAATAAAGTGTTATTTAAAGTTTGTAATCAAATCATTTCAAGTATTTTAGGTTTCATGAAGTGTCATGATGACTCGTATCACAAAAGTAGCTGGTAGCCATTGACTTCTATAAGAAAAAGTACATTTTCTGAAAGCACTGTGAATATATAATGATCCAAAAACATGGATATTCCAATGTTTTATTGTCAAGTCACAGCGGTTTGTAAAAAGAATTCAAATACATTGAATACAAAAATTTGCAATGTTTGAATAAGAGCACCCACTTTTATTTTAAATGTTGATTCATCTCATGATAAACCGTGTTTCACACAAATATGTAGTATTCCTTCAAAAACAATACTGATAGTGCAGTTTAAAAGGACACATTGATAATTATCCAGTCTAACGCTCAAATTCATCCAAACTAATTCATACACTTCCAAAACATAACTGTAACATTTTGTCTACACACAACACCGTTGTGGTATTGGAGTGAAAGTTAGAGTCACTCTGTGTGCTCAGGGGTCATGTGCAGCATGAGGAGGTCGGCCCCCCGCCGGACCACCACGTTTAAGCTGCTGCTTGTCCTCACAGCATTATAGATCTCCTCTGACGAGCTCACCTTTGACCCGTTTATCTCAACAATAACATCCCCTGGTTTCACACCAGCTCTGTGAAACAGAAAACAGGAAATGACATCAACAATAGGAGGCCTCTGTCAACAGTTAACAGCAGCGTGGGGCGAGGGCAGTGCTGCTTACCTATTGGCTGGGGATCCTATAATAACACGGTGGATGAGAACTCCATGAGAAACATCAGGGAAGGACATGTCTCGCATCCTCAGCTCTTCGATTATACTGAGAGGGCAGAACAGCATTTAATTCAAGTTAAAAAAAAAACAAAAAACACACAGTGACTATCACACACACATTTAGGCTCTCTTATCAAAAAAAGATAAGCACCTAGGGGTCAAAGTCAGCATCATCACTCCAATGTAACGCCGTTTTGATCCTGATTCTCCAAACCAGGACTCTGAAAACAGCCGACAGACATCAGTCAGTGACCTTAATATGAATAACGTCACTAACAAGATGACAAGGTCAAGGGTCATTCTTACTCTGTTTGTCTGCTGCATGCTCAAGAAAGATTCGTACTCTGTCTGAGGGAATGGCGAAGGAAATCCCTGCAGTCACTTTCATGGTATTAATGCCGATGACCTCACCATCCTGAAAGTTACAATCACATGCTCATTCAGATCACATGCATTACATCAGCAGATTCTCAGATTGATCAGGTAGACAAATGTGTTCTTCTGTTATTAGCCACATGACAAATTAAATCTGACCTGTAAAATGAAACACCTCAACTTCCTTGTTTCTAAAACCAAAATGTACCAGTTGTGTAAATGTCAGTCAGTGACTCACCAGGTTTATAAGGGGACCTCCTGAATTTCCAAACTGAAATAGAAATGAGATGCAATGTATTACTTTTTTGATAAAAGAAATGAATATGCAGTTATACCCTGATGTTTCCTGTGCTCTTACGTCTATAGTGGCATCAGTCTGGATGTAGTCGATGTTAGAGTTGGGCAGGCCCAGTTCTTTACTCCCTCTCTGGGCAGAACTGACAATTCCAGATGTGATTGTGTTTTTAAGAGAGAAGGGGCTCCCCATGGCAACCACAAACTCACCCTGACGCACATCAGTCGACTGGCCGAGACGCAGAGTTGGGAGGGGATGCTAGGATGAGATAAAGAGGGACGAGAACAGAATAGAAAACATTTGCATGAAAACGTATTATATGCACACACACACACACACACACATTACCATTTACATTTAGCAGACACTTTTATGTGGACAAAGCTTATAAGCTAAGCAATCAAAATCAACAAAAGAGCAATTATACGCAAATGCTACGACATGTTAGTCGAACGTAGTTCACATAGAAAGGTTGTTTTACAACTGTATAAAAAATAAAATAAAACAGAAAAGGTTATTACAGTGTCATTTGCAATATTGCCTTTCGTGCGGTGTGTAATAAAGCTGTAGGTGTATGTAGATGTTGTTGTAAATCCGAAAGTGCACAATAAATAGTTTTTGTCTTTCGGGAAAAAAAAATGTAAAAAAATTAATAGAGCACGAGTGGAAAAGTTTTTTGTTATGGTTTAAAGGAATAGAATTAGAACAGAGGGTCAAAGATAGAAGAGATGTGTTGTAAAAAATTATAAGTGAACTTAAGGCCTCTTAAGTGCACAGTTCAAATCTAAATAGTGTGAAATATTAACATTTTAAATAATTGTTTTCTATTTGAATAAATGTTAAAATGTTATTTATTCCTTTTAAAGGGTGTTTGGTACATCTTTGGTGTATGTGACTTTTTACTTTCAGACAAATATAATCAGTTATATTAAGCTACATCATGGTTCATGGGGCGTATGGTTCATTTTAACAATCTACAACTGTTCAATAAAGTGTGTGAAAACATAATATAGCGTCCCTCACATGTCCCCTTGAATTAAGGCATCCTGTGTCAAATCCCTGCATTTTTGTAAGATAATATCTATATTATAAATCTAAAAAGCATGTTTCCCTCACAGGGAATCACTTGCGTTTTGTTGCATATATATATATTCTACATATATATTACCCCAAACTTCTCAACAGTACTTCATTGAAGCACCACGCTACCTTAGCATTGATTTTGATGGTAGCGATGTCTGCGGCCTGGTCGACATCCTGGACCGTGGCATTGTAAGTATCTCCGTTGGTCAGTTTAACACGGACACCACGCTTGTTGGCGACCACATGGGCATTGGTCACTATCAGGCCATCACTACTTATGATGAAGCCAGAGCCATTCGAGATGGGCACCTCACGGCCAGAAAGCGGGTGTCTGAAAAACACATCATATAGTATTTGTCCCAATGACCAGCAGAACTGAAACTACATACATATGTGTCACACACAACCAGTTCACAAAAAATGAAAAGTCCCTGTTGAGAAAAACACCTTAAACAGGCCTAAACTGGTTTGCTGGCATCCAAGTCTACAGTAGTCAACATTTGGATCAAAACCTTTCATCAGAGTTGTCCTAAACCAAAAAAGTCTTATCTTTTACAACTTTTTAGATCCACTTCAAATGTTCACTACTGTAGTCAGGGTGGCTATTTTAAGAGAAGGGTTTGACAGCAGCTTGAGCAGAATGTTACGAGCCCATTTTAAGCTGGTTTAAGATGTTTTAAACAGAATTAGTATGTTTGACAGACTCACCGCCCAACGATCTCGATATAGACTACAGCAGGAATGGACTTCTCAACCACATCCGCGATGAAGTTGTACTTGTACCGCGGGCTGTCGGGTTTAAACGGAGAAGCACATTGGACCGTCGGTAGTAAACTGTCAATCAGCAAATTCCTGACAGCGACCGTCCTCTGAAGAGCCTCTTTATTGTCCTCGTCCCTTAATAAATACAAGGCTGCTCCGAGTCCAAGTCCAAGCGCGGCTGCCAGGCGAGCGCTGCCTCCTCCTGAACCCCGGGGAGAAACTAACGTTACAGCTCCTGCTTTATGCTCCTCTTTACCCGAAGAGCAGTTAGAAAAGTGTCCCAAAGGCCTTACTGTCGTCACATTTGGTTGCCGAGTGCTGTCCCTGAGACATCTCGTGATTGTCCTTATTAGGCATCTATTAACACTTGATGTTGCCATGTTGCATCAGATCAGTTCTATCGTAGAAAACACTCGATGAATCCCGATGGAAGCAGAACATCACTGTGTCAAACACATTGTAACGTTATATTAGTAAAAGTTTCTGTGAATATATATATAAAAACCTTCTTTAAACATGAACACGTGATTAAAATCTCCTTCGGATTTGCTTGTCGTGGCTCTCCTGTCCAGTCCTCGGCTTTTCTGAGGTAAAGTCGGTGACTGTACCGGAAGCAGTAGTTGCTTTACCGCATCTGCGCATGTCTGGACATGTCTGATCAGAGCGAGAGCTTCAGGGTTGCCAGGTCCGCGGTTATCCTGTGAATTGAGTTACTGTTAGGGGTTGATTTTTCACGCAGTTTAAAGAGGTTTGCATACTGCATAGATTGTAATCGACTGATAATAGTATTTTGAAATATTTTACATTCTACCAGTAACAAAAGTGATGAAGGGACTGACCTTCTATATGAAAATAGATTATTTATGATCATTATGACTAGCGATTTTAAGCTGAAATTGTGCATTGCACATAATAGTTACTGTAAAATACGTATTTTACATATAAGACTAGCATATATATTAAGGTTTTGGTTTGACTTTAGAGAGAGTGATTGGGATTATTGGTTTGATTGCAAACACCTGGCAACCCTGTGCAAGACTCCTAATCGATCAAGTACAGTATAAACATGAGGAGGAACGCAATTCGTATATTTTTGTCTGGCGTGACAAGTAAAACCTTACTTATCGAAAACATTATGTAAATTTGACTTTAAAAAAAAGTAATTTAATTATTAAGTGTATTTGATTAATTTCTGAATTAAGAAATCATTATATTTTTAGTAGTATGACATGCATATCTGAATTGAGCCTATATTTCCTAATTAGTGTAAGATGCTGAGGCAAGAATGTCAATTAAAATACTAATCATGGATTAATTATTCAATCATGTCAAGGATTAAAAAATATCTTCAGTATTAATATTAATAACCTACTATTAATTCTGAATGTAAAGTAACTGTTGCTATTGCCATCTCTTCAAAAAAAGAAAAGAAAATCATAAAAATGTTAAATTTTTACCCTCACTGATAACATTTATAATCTTGATAGCTACATTTTTGGCACCTCCATTGTTCTACACTTAAGGTAGTTAGAATGAATTCAGCGCACCCTTACTGGACTTATTTTTCAATGTCAAGACATTAGTTAGTGGAAATACTGTTTTAACCATTTTGACTAGGAAAACAGTTGAGACATCAGTATATTTGAGACATTTTGAGTTCCTCACAATACATACATCCAAAAGATATCATTCACTACTTCCAATGAGTCTCTCATAATACTTGAGAGGGTCAGAAAGCGCTTATACGGATCACTTTTGAGAATTTCTTTAGTCCAAACAGTTTAAACAATGACACTGACAGTATATATTTTATGTACATTGCAGGTATTTTGTTTTTTGAAATCCTTATTGCTTAAATGCAGTCCGTTTGACAACTCTTCCTTCTTTATCAATGGCAAAGTTGTAGTTTTTCGGGTTGTCAAGAGCTTCTTCAATCCGCTGCTCTAGATTGTCCGCTGTGATGAAGTTCTTTGCCTCTTCCTGAGATGAATGCAGAAGAGAGGTGTTAAAAGGCAAAGAAAACTGTGACATGAAGAAAGCATTTCACCCTTTTCAAGAAATGTACAAAATATTTTAAGCTTGTAAATCGTTTAAATAAAATAAGCACTCACCTGCAGTAGAAGAATTTGTCTTTCTTTCTCTTTAATGTAGTTCTCCAGCTCTTGCTGGCGTAAGATGGCTGCTTCTCTCTTCTTCAGCTCAGCGGCCTCAGCCTCTTTCTGTATGCGTTGCTCTCTTGAAGACCAGATGAAACGCATTCATTTTAACAGCAACAAAACGCAAGTATATCTAACTGCAACTCTCACTATCATAAATAAGTTTACATCCCCCTAAAACAAGAAAACCAATAAGATCATATCATCAAAGGACCTAAAGGGGGAGTAAATTAACTAAAAATGTTAATGTATGGGTGAACTATCCCTTTAACCGCCAGGCAGAAAAACTTGGGAAACCTCACCAGCCATTGTAGGTCACCCAAGGATTTTTTATGTACTGTTTCATGAACACTGTGAAATCAGACATGCTATTCGGTTCACAGCTCACTATTTTGGATGCCCCTTACATCGCTCACCTCTAATTGACTCACCTTATTTTATGCATTCTGAGATTTTCAGCATCATTTAAGTCCATCAGTGACCGATGCTCTGCTGCCTCCCTTTTAGCTTTTTCCTCTGCCACGGATCCAACCTCCTCTTCATATTTCTTCCTCAACATCTGCTCTTTGAACTCATATCTACATGCATAAAATGTTCAGACATGTCAGTCTTAAACTCAAATGGCTTTCAACTGTGATAATAAAAAGTGTGAGCTTGGTAATCAGATATTTTTACTGCTGACTGGACATCATAATCATTCAGAGAATGGTTTAACGTCTTGCAGTCTTACCTCAGAGCTCTTAAGATAAGCTTGTATTCAGTGTAACGCTCCTTTAATACAACCATCTCTACTGGATCCACGGGAGGGGGAGTCTTGATCCGTCCCAGTTTTGACTTCGCTTTGGGGTCTGTGCGAGATTTTCTTCCCCTGACAGTTTCGACCATAACAGCAGAACGAGGGGACAGAAGACGGACAACAGGAGCATGACACCTCGATAAAGCCCGCAGCATGTTGAAGATTAAACCCAAGTATGATTAACGTTAAGCGTCTATGCAGAACATACAGCTTCTAAAGGAACTGCTCGATGCAGTATAGTATTATAAAGTAACAGATTCCAGCATGGCTATATAACATTGAGCACCTTCCACTAGGCCTCCATGTTCTTGAACTTTAGCCACGGAAGTTGTTTCTTTTACTCGTCCCACGGTCAAGACATAAAGCGCTCTCTACTGCCGCGCGCTGGAAGGAAGCAGAACTGCGAGGTTAATTTCCTGAGGAAATCTTTTTTTTAAAGATTTCGGCGCGTTATAGGTTCCATTAACTGTTCTAGCATGCGTCAGAACAAACATTTGGGGATTATACGATGGAATACACGGAACATACGGAATACGGTGGCCGAAAGAGCTCAACGCACTGCAACTTAAGAAAACACATTAAGAAAACATCTTCAGGCTTAGTCTAATAATATCCAAAAGACTGTATGATCAGATTGTTAAAATAAACACAAAAAACTCACCTTTTAGTTCAGCGACAACATCTCTCCTCTGAGTCTGACTAAAAGCCACTAAACAAATAATCAGGTCCTAGATGGATTTGTCACTTTTTGAGGTCCCCATGAAACATTTCCGCTGTGGTCCGTGCT
Source organism: Enteromius thamalakanensis (assembly GCA_032357475.1). NCBI lineage: Eukaryota > Metazoa > Chordata > Actinopteri > Cypriniformes > Cyprinidae > Enteromius > Enteromius thamalakanensis. Next base: position 3,816,794 of record JAUCMT010000024.1, on the reverse strand, counting down.
ATTTGCAGCGCCTTTCTGTGTTTGCAGCATGTGTTTTCTGTTTTTGGTTGTTGTGAGAATTTGCAGTTTGCATGTTTTTCTCTGTTTGCATGTGTTTTCTTCTGTTGCAGTGTCTTGTGCTCTCTCAGCCACCGTAGAAAAATATCTAAAAAGCTATTGGCAGCAACAATTTGGGCACATATTCTTTTTTGATTAAACACCGCTGACAAAACTTATGAACAGCCAGTAGGCTATGATTGTTGTCTCTGACAAAGTCCACGTGATGCTTCAGTAAATTATAATTATGACATAAAAGTCATATTTATGGTATCAAATTCTAATTGGTGATCATAATTATGACAAAAAAAGCAAAAACTATGACCTTTAAAGTCACCCACTTTGTTTACACCACATTAAAACATATAGAAAATTATGACAAAGAGTTAAAACTACAACAAACTGATAATTAAAACAAGGAGATACACTATGACTTTTATGTCACAATTTAAAGTTATATATATACATTTTTTAATATATGTGACTGAAATGGACTTCATGGAGAGACGACATTTAGACGACAGTTATAGTTATATTATTTTTATTTATTGATTAATGTGTTTATTTTTTAAGAATTGGACATGACACCACCTAATTTCATCAAGTAACTCAGACTGAATCATTGATGTGTCTGATTGATTCATGAAGCTTTTGTTCACTCAAAAGAGTCAATTCAGAAATTGTGCTAAACTGATCACGCTGCATGTTCTTGATAATTAAATGAATCAGGGTTGGGTCATTCATAATAAACCAGCTTTTCCATCTTAAAGTGAAAGTGCTCCAAAGAAGTTTTAATGGGTAAGTTTTAGGTGTCTGGACCTCACTGCATGTCTTGCACACAAACACACACCAAAGTCATCCTCCAGAAGAGGTACTGTTGCTTTATTCAGCATGTATTTTAGGTGCAAACATACAGCACCATTCAGTTCAGAGACTGTCAAGATCAACAGACTCGGTTTCTTGTTCATTTCCAAATTACTGATAATTGACATACATTGTAACTAAGGTGACACAACAAAAGCAAATGAAAACATGATAGTTGTACTATAACAATAAGTCTAAAAACCTCAGTTCTAGAGCTTTTATTTCTAATCTTGCTTTTCAGTCATGCTTTTATCAAGTCAAACACTAAATGCCAAAGCAAAAGAATCAAATATTCTCAACCGAACAAACACATGAGAAGCGAAACACAGACAAATAGCAAATTAAATATTACTACGACATTTACTAAAATGAACACATTCTAACTTAACTAACAGAGCTAAAAACTTAACTGTTGCACTAACTACATATAATCTAGAGAGCCAGGGATGGTGGACTGTGTCCTGTTGACTGATTCTTGGTCTAATGTTGAATTAACAAATTGGCTTTACTCCATTTCTAGCACCCAAACAGAGTTGAGACTAAGCAATGATTCACCTCAACAAACAATTGGTTAAAAGTTTGCATGTAGGGAATCGTTGGCTAATCTGAGTTTATCGGGAGCTGGGAGTGAAAGAGACAAATTTAGTAAAAACTATTATTTGCAGGTCCTCCATTAGAATCTGCCAACATGACACATGAGCTCTGGCTGACTGAGTGCTACCCTTAGCGATGTCTCCAAGGTGGTCATTTATCCATTTTCAAGTGTAAAGAAGAAGGGGGACCTCATTATGTGTACCTCTTGTGTGACACAAGGGCTCGTCTGACTTTAAAGCGATGATATGCTGCAGTTTAGTTTCATGGTTAGGGAAAATGGGTGTAATTAACCAAAAAAACTAGGATGGGAAGTAAACGTAAATGTATGAATATGGATTTGGCAACGATGGACTTAAATGGCGAGTCCAGGTTAGTAGGGTTTTTTTGGGAAGTTGATGTATTTGTTAGCATTTTAGGAACTTAATGTGGGTCTGTTACAACAGTATTAAAAAATATGAATGTGTTTAATATGAGTTACTAGGGTTTTAGGGGTTTAGGCTAGGGCTGGTAGGGCAGAATACGTAAATCGGATTTCTTCTCCCTCCAGGAGTTTCCTGTAAAGACAAAAACAAATTTAAGTTTGAAACTAATTTAGATTGATTAAAGAAACTGCAAGCATCACACTAATAAATAATTACCTGTAAGCTGCAATCTCAACATCTAAAGCCATCTTCACATTAAGCAGATCTTGATACTCCCGCAAATAGCGCGACATTTCCTCTTTCGCATCTGCGATGTCCCTCTCTAGGTCACTTATCTTCTCCTAGAAGTTGTTCAAAGAGAATTTTTAAGCATGAATAAACGCTGATACATGCTTCAGCATTCCTACACAGTTTTTGTTCCAGAGATACAAAGTAGTAGAGCAGAACTTCTTAGATCCTAAAGATTTCAGTCAGCACTACCTTTCCCTCTAGAGTCAGTTTCATCTGTCCTACTCAGTTTGTCAGTCATGACTCAGCACTGTAAGAAATGAGTCAGCACCAGTAACATCTTTGCAACTTTGGTATGCCTTGGACCAAAAGCACAGCAGGGATAGTTTTCCATCAGTGCTGAGACTCTGGGAAAGTAAAGGTCAGCAAACTGGCTTGTCATGTTAAAAGCAGATTTACAGTTTTCATGTCAAGGCTTTGTCCTCAACAAATAAGAAAGCACAAAACTTAAATCTGAGAAAAGTCCAAGAACAGTACTTTGAGGGCTTGTCACTGTGGCACTTCCTATTTTTGTACCTCATCTACCTCTAAAAGGTCATCATTTATACCTAATATATTGGTACTGTTAGGTACAATTTTGCACAATTTAGGGGTAGATAAGGTACAGAGTTATACGACTCAGCGTCCAGTGATAAGCTGTTGTACCAAAAAAGGTATGATTTTTGACATTTTGTGTATTATGCCCATCGACACAAATAAAGATGGTTCCGGTTACTTCCCATGTCATTAATCTTCTCTTTCACACAGAATGTTTCTGCAGTCAATAGCATAATGACCTCACTTCTAAGTGTGTCTGCACAGAGACATTCTAGTGGTAGTATTGCTGTAACTATACTAGATTTGATTGCTGCTGGTGATCTAGTACCTGGTATTTGGTGACCTCGGTGTTCTGGGTGTCCTCTATCTCTCCTAGTTGAGCATTCAGAGAATCGATGACATTCCTCAGTGCCTCGACCTCAGCTGAACGGGACTGCAGCAGCCGTCGATACTCAGCGGTCTCCTCACGTACCAAGCGCACAGCCTCCTCCTGCTTATCTGTCAGCTCCACTACGCTCTCCACCTTCCCCCTGAACCAGGCTTCTGCGGTCTGCATGTTGCGTCCAGCCAGGCTCTCATACTGTGCTCGGATCTCTCTCAGAGCGGCCGACAGGTCCGGTCTACTTGTGTCCAGCTCCACGCTGAGGCTGGCAACCTGTAGCTGGACTTTCAGCCCCTCCTGCTCCTCCGCAAACACTTGCTTCAGAAAGGCCAACTCCTGCGCCAGGGAGACAACGCTGGTCTTGGCATCACAGCTGCACAGAGCGATCTGATCTGCCTCCTCACGCAACCTCTGCACCTCTGCTTCTGCCCGGCCACGCCGCTGCGCTTCTTCCTCCCAACGCTCGTGCAGCTCTGCGTGCGCCTCCCGCAATGTCTCCCTCTGCGCCTCCATGCGTGCTTTATTCTGGGCCTCTTGGTGCAGCTGCTCCCTGAGGCCCCGTACCTCCTGCAGGTAGAGCTGCTGCACACGGGACGGCTGACTCTGCTTGCGCCGCAGGCCCTCCAGCTGTAGGAGCAGCACCCGGTTTTGTTGCTCAAGGTGTCGCACCTTGTCGATGTAGGATGCGAAGCGGTTGTTTAGACCCACCAGCTGCTCTCGCTCTTGGGCCCGCAGGTCCAGCAGCTCTGCATTTACTATGCTCACTTGACTCAGGTCGCTCTGCTCCCAGCGCTGCAGCGGCTCCAAACGCATTGGCCACCTGGGGGACGACACAGGCCCCCGGGAGAGCCGGTAGGTGGTTCTGCTGGATGGGAAATCTTCCCATCGCCGGGAGAGGGAGGAGGAGATGAAAGGGTCAAAGCTCATGATGCAGGATTTATTTTTTTGTTGCTTTTTGTTTGATTTTCAAATGATGCTGATGTTTTGTTGGTTGGAGAAGTTTTTCTCTTTAAGTCCCCCTTGTTCTGCACACCATTAGTGGAGATGAACCGGCACTGCACCAGTTCAGAAATGCTGCAGAGCGCTGTGCTATATACAGGACACACATACACACTCTCTCCACACACACACAGATCCTCAGCCAATCAACAGCTCAGCAGTGTCATGATGCTGCCGATTGGTTTTGTGTTTCTTTTTTAACTAGAGTGGTATATCAGGAGGTAGGGTAGATTGATACTTCTTTATTATAGAGATATTTTGCATGTTACCAGATAATTTTTTACAATGATTTTATTTTAAATACATTTTTGCAGTCAGTTTATTACTGTGTGAAATAAACAATTTGAAGGTGGAAACAGATAAAAGAAGTATAAGTTGTGTTCACTACAGTACAGAATATGAAAATGATTAAAACAACAAACTGTACAATAATGTGTTTTTTTTGTCAACTTAAATCAATTGAATTAATTAAAAATAACGTAGGTAGGGTAACATTAACTTATCGTACATGGGGTTAAGTTATTCTTTATTAGATTTAAGCCTCTAGATTTTGCTGTTCCAAGAAGGGTGCTGCCTCCGGCTGACGTCTTTGGATATCAGAGAGGTAATTTTGTGAAAAATCGGATTCATCAATGTCTCCTTGCTGTAATGTTAAATGTATGAGTTTCACCCATATCACAGCAATGCAATAAAATGTGTTTAGCAAATATATTTTCTTCATTTTGTTAAATTACAACTGTTGTAAACCGAAGAACAAAAACTTGTGACTTTTAACCATCAAATATTGAGCCTCTAAAATGAAGTTACCTGTGGTGTGCACTGAGCCGCAAAGTCTCTCAACGTATACAGCTCCTTCTTTACACTGAAAAATAATCAGTTAACACATATTGAAGCAATTAAGCAATGCAAAATCAACCCCAACTGTAAATATAAAGTTGCAATAATGCTGACTTGCAGTTAAAAAATATTATATTTGTAACATACTGTATATATATATAAACTTACTCTTTACTGCCAACTGCCCCTGTAAATCATAAATCCAAATAAATAAAATACACCAATATCATTGCATGAGCTTTTATGCATGAGTGTTAACAAGTACCAAAGAAACTCACAGTATGCATGGATCTGTAAAACCAGCCACACACCAGGCATAATGCTTTCAAACACCAGCACTATTACACGTAGATCATCCACTGTCCTCTCCCCCTTGTCTTGCAAACAGAAAAGAACCATATAGAACCCAAAAGAACCTTATAGAACTTTTAAGCCTTGACACTTACAAACTTGTAGTATTAGTTCTGTGCCAAGAGTAACAGAGTTGACCACTGGTAGACACGCCACTCCATACATGTACAAAGTAGTGTAAATTACATCTGCAAAATTTTAAAGATGTGGTAGGCTTACAAATGAACAGGATGCATATTTAAGCCCTGTAATGCAAAAATCTTGTTTTTTTTAACTTGAAATGTATTTTGTTACCAGGAACTGCTCTGGGGAATCGTGTGGGTGCAATTGCAGTCAAGACATGGAGCAGAACTGTGACAAAGATCCAGCCAAAACGCTCTGTAATGAAGGAAACATTATTATAATCAGGTTACAATGGCTGGAAATCCATGCTATACCATAAAGCTAATGACATAATTAGCATACAAATCACAAAACAAACAAACAATGCAAGCAATTTGTTTTTGAAGAATAAATAGGGCAGCAGAGTTTGCATTTTGTTACATTTGTTTTGAACCATGTACAGTATGTATATCTTGGGAAATGTTTTAAATTATGTTTGTATATTCTGGGTTGTGTGTATGTAATATTGTTTATCTTGTATTATCTATACACAGTGAAAAGTGTCGCTTATCAGTTAACTATGTATAAAGGGTAGGCATAAGTCTTACCCTTTTACAGGTATTTATGTTTATTTATTTTGTGAAAAGTTGTTTGTAAGAACCAAAATAAAAATAAAAAAAATATTATATTACATTTGATACCAGCTTACCCTTATTATACTCCAGAATCTTATTGAGGTAATATAAAATAAATGCAGTATGCCCAATGAGTGTAACAACCATGACGTTTACCCAAACTAAATCTGGGACAAAGACAGATGAGAACAAGAGAGAGAAAGACAGATCATCATTTACACACACATATATATATATATTAAAAAAAAAAATCAACTTTGCAACATTGAATATTTGTATACTGTCTGTAAGCTAATTACTTTAGTCCTAAAATCATTTTTGCTGACTATTTGCTGTTATTTAACAACAAAATGTTGAAATATTTAAATTGCCCCAACAACTAGCACATGACAAATAATTATTTTGACTTGTAAAATGAAACAATAATTACTTAATTTGTTAGTGTACTTACAACATCTCCATATAAGTACATGAAGTTGATTTTTGCCAACTTTAGAACAAAGATAATGTCGAATTGCTGGAATCGGAAGAACTATTAATGATATGGAAGCAGAAATTCCTCCGAAGGCATATGTCATTATAATCATGGCTGAAAAATGTAAACAGACACATTTTTTTTACATCAGTAAGTAAATGTCTAAAACAAGTGACATTTCCTTATATACACAATTCTTACTTACCTTCATCAACGCTTGTTGATCTAAAGAAGAAAAGACGCATTTGAAGAAAGTTGCTTGACTGCATAAGAACATGTCCTAGTGACCCTGCATGACAATAATCACAGAGCAGCGCTGATGTGAACATAGTATACAACTATTACATAAATAAAACATTATAATTTTTAAAAAATGTTATTTATTCTATTCATTTTTATTTTATGTCATCTGTAGAGGACACTATGGGGCAGTTTTCCGAACAGGGTTTAAGACTAGTCCTAGATTAAAATAAATGTTAAGAGCTGTCTAAACTG
>JAUCMT010000024.1:3788060-3798308 GCA_032357475.1 Enteromius thamalakanensis | reverse complement strand
ATATAAACCTGTTTTAAGAGACTTGTTAAACAATATTAGCAACCCTTAAAATGGCATAATAGGGGCACTTTAACTAATAGACTAAAGTATTGTACATTACTCGAGAACTCAAACAACTTATTCTGACGGCACCCATTCAAGGCAGAGAACCCAACTGTGAATCTGTTCTGGCGAAACACATTTTCGGCAAATCCTAATTTGTGAGTTCACTATTCCTTTTAAATTAAGAAAACTGATTTGTAAGAACTACCATAAGAACTCCAATGTCCAAAGAAAATAATTTCATAAATCACGCAGAAAGTTAGACTTGAATCTGGGTTGCTGGATCAAACAGTTCAAGTTGAAATAAAATTTGAGAGCACAAGCAAAATATTAAGGGTAGATGTACATTATTTCAGCTATAAATTAAACCAGACCTGCTCTACAGTAGGTTTTATTTAAGTGGACCATGGGTGACTACTGGGGGCGTGTCCAGGAAGATAAAATATAACTTACCAAATCTACAACCAAAACTTAAGGCATCTAAAAAGCTTTTTTTTGAAGGGCTCTCTTTTATAAAATCGACCATTGCCTCCTGGAAAAACAGCACAGAAAAAGAGTAGTTACAGGCTAAAATTACACACGCCAAATTAACAAAAAATAATGCTGATTCATATCTTATGAATGAATGAATGTACAGAAACGTAACGACTTACGTGAGTACGCATGAGGCGATCACTTTCACGCAACCGGAAGCATTCTAAAAGAGACATTTGAAGAAAAAAAACATATTTTAAAGTATTAACACGCCTTAAATAGACACAGACACAAACATAGTGGTTTATGTGGTCAATCCTGTAAGTGTCATCAAAGCATGACTGACCTTTCGTATACTATTAAAGTAAGTTTGTATAAAAATGTAAATATACGATAAAATATATTAGATTCACAAGACACAGATCATTAATATAACAATTCTTTCACAACATCTGCACCATTTCCAAGTACGTATTGTTAAACGACACGTCTTCTCTATTGTTTTTAAAGCTACATGTGTTTGGTGAGCAGGCGAAGTTTTATTAGACGTCACCAAAAGCAGAGCAATATCTTACCTGGTTCTAGGTTGTTCTTTCTTGACATTTTAGCGAATAGATTTATATATATGTAACTAGGTAATTCTAAATTATAAAATATTTACGTAACTTCCAAACGATTTAACATTCCTTCCAAACGTAGTGTTTTCTCGAGATTCTTCCCCACCTTTGCACACAGCGCTCGCTTTACACGCATGCGCACGAATGTGCACCACGTGGTGCGAGAGAAATATCGTTACATTGGGAAAAAGACGCGTGCGTTCATATAATATTGGTAAAATATTAGTTTGTCTGTCTACTGTGCAAACTTAGCACAGGCTATACAGTTTAGTATAAACAATTCCCCCCATTTTGTGTCTAAAAGAATTGATAGGCAGGATAGGTTTAGTTTTTGATAATGTGTAAGCCCTGCAAAATCTAAAAACTATAATAATATAATAGCTGAGCAAAAAATAATTAAAATAACAATAAAAGAGGAAAAATAGTTTCCATATTCTCAAATCCCGCGCAACACTGCGGGGTTTTCTTGTTCCCATAGCAACAGCGTCATTTTTGTTCTGAAAGCTGAGCGTCACAGATTCTAAATAATGTCAGCTAACCGCTGTTGACTATGGCGTTTTTCCGTTTAACAGAATGCTTAGAGCTTTAAAATAACGTATTAATACATTTTATTATTGATATTGTTTTACATACCAGGTTAACATTCTAACGTGGTTGTATTTCTTTACCTACACAGTTAATTCAAACTCCGGTTTATTCAAACTTAGTGCGCATGCGCGTTAACGTCTGCGTCAGTAACGACATGGATTCAGAGGGGTGTGCAGCAGACGTAAACAATGTAAGTAGACGAAAATCCCGGTCATGTAATAAAAGTAGAAGTATGGCTTAGTTGCGTGTTTTTTATTCTGTAATGTGCGAGCCTTCGATATAATTCCTACATGATTGGCTAATTTGGATAACCTTGTTGCTGCTATTGCTGCATGGCAACAAGTGAGCCGTGCGTAACGTTAAAGTTAGCGCTAACGTTAATGGCTTTGCAATCACTTGATGGCAGTGAATGTTTGGTTATTATTTTATAGTCAACATTGAACCGATGTTACGAGAGAATTCTTGGATGAACTTTAGAAAAAAAGCTTTGTAGTCATCGTATAATCAATTGCTAACGTTAGCTGGTTCAGGCTGATTAGCGGGTAACGTTAGCAGTTCTTCAAAGCAGGCTGTTTTATTTTTTTAATGTAATTGATGGCAGAAGTACACGTACAGACACTTGCATATGTTATACTTAGACACTTGTGTCGTAAACGTATTTCTAATGATGCAGTGTCATTCGGGTAACTGAGAGAATGAGAAATTAAATTGTATTAAGAAGATGAAATTCTAGTACAGTGATAGTCTGAAAATACAGAAAACAGAACTTCAATTCATTTAAGTCTACAAGTAATAGTTTACCCAAAATGAAAATATACCCTCATGCCACCAAAGAAGTAAACATTTTTGTTTTCATGAAAGTACTTCTTTATCTTATACTTTTCTTGCAGCTATTTAAAGTTGGAGCATTCTTGCAGAAACTCAAGTTTACCTTTCCTTTTTTACCTTTCCAGCCCCCTGGAGAGATTCCCTGCCAGCAGCATGGACAAAATATGCATGATTCAGAGGCTAGGCCATACACAGGTCCTGATAATGATGATGAAAGACCATTTAATAACACTCCGGATTCAAGTGTGCAGCCACTCATAGACAGATCTGAGACTTTACAACTAGGTACAGAGAGCCTGTGTTTTTACACAGTGGGCTTCAAAGATCTAAGATGACATTGACAATCTGGGTTTAAAGTTTTTTCTTAAACTGTAAATAAACATTGTTTGGATTTGGGGGGAAAATCTCAAATGTTTGGAATCCACTGTACATTACATCATTTTTGTTGTTAATAATCACATTTATTATATATGATTTATAATTATTTAATTGATTTTCTTTTCAAGAGTTTCAGGATAGCCTGTTGTCCCCTGCACTTACCCTGCATCCCTGCCTGGACAAATCTCACCTTCTTTCTGACTCCACATTTTTTCAGCATACAGATGCAGAATTTGTCCCTCTTCGGTACTGTTTGTTTGGTGATGTATTTACATTTACATTTTCTATATTTACGTTTTTGTATTTTTGAACAATGTTTTCTCTATTGTTTTGTGCACACAGTGGATTTCCTGACTTCTCAGTTATGACTGAGAGATGCCCCAAGAATTCAAATGTAGCTGTACCTGACGATTCCCACCTCCAAAATACTGTTCTTGACCAGGCTGTACTTTCCCAGCATCCGCTGGACGCACTAACAGTCCTGTCAGAGGGTGAGAAAAGCTGCTGTTCACTTTCCCAGCACAGCCTGTCACCGGGAGACCATTACAAAGGGCTAGAGGATCAAGGGAGCGTTTCATATGGTGCTGAGGACAAAATCATCAGACATATGGAAGGAGAGGAGCAGACCATTGCTCAGCAGCTTGGTGAAGGAATGTCTACTCAGCTCTTGTCCAGAGAAGAGAAAGTTATTGTGCCTGTTAGTGACAGTGGTGCCATTTCCTTCACCTCTGAATCTGCCACACCTCACCAAAACACAGACAAAAGTCAGTTAGATCTTTCCACGAATCTTCAAAAAGGCAGAGAGCAGCCCCAAGGGGGCTCATTGTCATTATCATCATCATTTCAAAAGGCAGCAGATGTTTCAAATATAACTTTTCGTGATTCACGAATGTGTTCACAGAAAATAACTGATCATCTCCATCATCAGCCTCTATCTTCAGGACAAAGGGGCTCCATCTCAGCACCAGCAAGTAGGCACCATAGTGGGAACAAAAGCTCACAAAGTGGAATATCTGTCACACCAGCTTGTGAAGGTGTGATGCACGTACCAGATCTACACAGAGTGCTCTGGAGTTCTGGTCCTCTAACAGCAGCAGATGGCTCATTCTTGAGCTCTCAGCCTGTGTCTCAGTCAACACCCGCACTACCTCTCATGAGACCCCCACCAGCATTGACCAAACTCTCACTTATACACACCAAACAAGAGGCTGTTGGTTCTGAGGCTACATCCTCCCAAAACAGTAACTCCAAAACTGGCTTAATTCCATCGTTGGACCTAAGTGATAAACATTCCTATCCCATTCTCTCTCAAACAACAGCTGCAGTTCCTAGTGAACTTTCAGAGACTGTGCAAACAGTGTCAGATGCCCATCCCATTTTAAACAAACCTCGACCTGTTTTAAATACACCTCATTCCGACACTCAACACTATTACTCTGGTGCTTTAGATCAGGTTTCTCATTTGGCCCTTGGGAGAGTACATTCTCTTCCCAGTCTGAGCTACTTACAAAAAATAGATGCCTGGAAAGCCAATCAAAGTTCTAGCGGGTCATTTTATGATAATTTGGAACAACAGGGGTTTGATAGTAGTGTGTCGCCCAAGAAAAAAGCACAGGATGTTGTTTCTGAAGCATTTAACCACATTCTTTCTCGAGACACACGTCTGACATTTGGTGCTAATCCAAACTCCCAAATGACTCAGCCACTTTCCTCTTCTCATTCTGGAAGCGGCTCACCTCATCGGGTGGATGTAGTTGGGGTGGGTGCGTGCAGAGGTAAAGCATCTGAGTCACCTGTCAATCGCTCACACTCTCACTCCTCCTTGAGCTCTGTGGTGACCTCTATTCAGAGAGACACCGGTCCACAAAATCAGCAAATTCCAGTGACACAATCTAATAACAACATTCCAGCTACCACTCCTCTTCCCAGTCTGGGGCGCTTCAGTGATGTGTCATCAAGCCTCAACATGAGCAGCACTCTTTCAAGCTCTCAAGGCAGTTGCCATGGTGACAAGACTATGCGGGCATCAGTGGGAGCTTCCTCTTCAGTAGTGAGTCTTGAAGTAGATAATTATGCACCCTACTGGACCTCCAGACCTGCTTCTCCTCCCCACAATAGAGAACTCAACATTGAAGACAGGATTCCTGTAAGTCCACAGTGCTGTAGAAGAACTTGGAGAAACCACTTAAATTTGGCATGAAATAAAATTCCTTTAATATTTATTACTTATAAAATTAACAAGTAATGTTTAATTAAAATGTTACAATTCAGTCTTCCGGTAAAAGCCTCAAAATCACGTCTAATCAGACATGTTGGGTAAAGTAATTTCTGTTTTGTTTTGTTTTTTATAAAACTGCTTCACACAAATTTACATCACACTATGGAAAAAAGATCTGTTGCTTCTTCAAATACACTATAATTAAAAAAATTAGCGTCAATTAAAAATACTCAAACTCTCTAATCTGGCCTTCTCTGGCCCAAAATGAAAATGTTGTCATTAATCAATAACCCCTATGTCAGGGGTCACCAAGTTCAGTCCTGGAGGGCCGGTGTTTTGCAGATTTCAGCTCCAACTCTAATCAAACACACCTGAAGCAATATTCTGTCAGTGTGTTTCATCACATTACAAAATTGGCCTACTTCTTATTTGACAACTAGTGTCTCAGGGATTTTTATAATGTATTTATCTACCCTTATAGATATGTTATTGTTCTGTTTTTATATCTTTTGTTTTATAGTTGTATCTCTTAAATTTGGGTATTGACCAGTCACCTTCAACAATCTTAAATCCATTTACTCGTCGAGGACCTATCAGAGAGCCTGAATTCTCTCCTACTGATTTATGTACCATTAAAGGCTCCATAGGAACACCAACTAAAAGCACACAGCCATCAGAAGGTGAGCTAAAATCATCAAGTTTTCAAGATATTGTTGGCTTTATTTGTGTAGTGTGTATGTGGTCATATTATAAAGATGTGTTTTGTTTTGTGTATAGTTGACAGTCTTCAGAAGGAGACATTCTCCAGTTCTAGTCAGCTCTCAACTGACTCCAGTGCTTCTGTCACACATCGATTGTCAGTGTATGAACAAGGCCAACCACCCAGTGACAGAACTGTGAAGATGTTCAGCCAGACAGATACACAACCAAGAGTTCATTCAACTTTACATCCTTCATCAAGCCACCAAAGTGAAGGAAGCTCTGGCCTTCCTAGCTTAGAATACGTGCCCCCTCCAGGTCCTGGAGAGGTGGTAAAGGAAGATGCGGACTCTTTTGTAGGCTCTGGAACACTGCATGAAATCAGACGTCTGCTGGGCCGGGCAGAAAGCCTGGTTTCTGGTCGATCCTCTCTGACTTCTTCTCCAGGCTCACACCACCTCTCAGAAAGTGACACATCCCTTGTTTCACTAGGACGGAACATTCAAGAATATCATGATGACTCATCTCAATCAGCTGGTGGGAATATTTCTTTACTGCTGACACGCTCTTCATCAGATTCGGCTTTGAAAGGAAGCTTGTCTTCCTTTCAAACACCTCAACAGATTGACTGCACAACTATAGACCCTACTGCTCTGTCTTTTAGCAGAGAGGAAAGTTTGAAGTCACGTGACCTCAGTGTGACCCCAAGGCGGGCTGAACCTGAAGGCTGCAGTGCTGCAGACCCAGATAAGGCAAAGCCACCTACAGTCACATCTGCCCTGCAGATAAATATTCCTTCGATAGCAGAAAACCAGGAACAAACTGAGGATGCTACGATTGGTTCTTCTGAGAATAATTCGTCTCATGTCTCTGCTGAGGTTGAGAGTATGAGTGACAGTAGCAGCGAGAGCTCATTGGCTGCCAGAGTTGCCAAGCTCCTACAGAGTGAGTCCCCCGTTTCCATGGTAACAAGCCGGCCAAGCACTAGTGACCCAGAAGATAGCCGTGCACGAGGTAAACAGTGATGTGTCTAAAAGAAAATATACTCATATACTGATTTTGTCAGTACCAGTGATGTTTTTTTATTGTCAGTGGTTTTTACTTTGAGAATGACTGGGTTTGGTTTGTCTCTTTAGAATGGATCCTGATGAAGGTTTCTGGCCGCCGTTGTGAAAGCTTGGAACTAAATGCTGAGGACCGAGAGCGAATCGAAGACATCAAAAGAGAGCTTCTACTGAACACCAAAGACACCAAGGTAACAAACACAGCCAAACAGGTTTGGCAACTTTATTTGTGCATGTCAGCATTTTAGGTCTATCTGTCTGCCAAACTTTTGACATCTCAAATGAATATCACAGGGAATGTGCAATAAATAGCACCGTATTGGTTTAAAAAATATTATTTGGTTGGTAGATACTGATTAACTGTGCATGCTCAGTTCAGTTATTTTTTAAACGTTTGTTTTAATTTTTCTAATGTGAAATAATAGTAATAATTTTTTTTGTGTTTGAGCCTTACAAAAATATATATACAAAAACATGAGGCTTTTATGTCTTATATAGTATAGTATAGGAGTTTATAGAGCTCATACTCACAATGACGTACAAAAAAAAAACCCACACCTTAATTTTATTTGGAGGCTCAAACTAAGTAAAAATAAACAATTTGGTGCAGTTGCTGACATTTAAGATGGAAATCTGTAATGTCTTTAAAGCAGTATAGCAGAATACTAATAATATTATGCATATACATTTTAGTTGTCATGCTGTATTTCCCAGGAAATTATATTTAAATGCTTAGTTTTATTATCTAAGCTTAGTAGTTTAAAATCCCTGAAAAAAACTGATGTGTTATTTTTTGATACTCATATTTTGTGATTTGTTAAAAAAGGCAAAATATGTACAGAGAGTTTTATAGAATTCATAACATTATATGTAATCTTTAGCAAATCTCAAAATAACTTTTTTTATATACTGACATCATAATTATGCATAAATTCACTTGTAGCATTTAAAGCAGTTTTCCATTTTCTTAAGAATTAAGACAGTAAGATTTTTAATCTGGAATTGGCTTTCAAACAAAACCATTATTTTAAGAACTTAGAAATATAAACTGAGAGTCTGAAATGATTTGAGTTTTGTTTCTGGTGTGACAGACTGCATAATGGAAAGTCCTGATAGAGAGTGTTCAAGGTAAAGCTGTTTGCATTTGTGTGATTTATTCTGTGCTTTCACGTTTGCAGTGTTTTCTATTGAATCTTTTCATTTATCTTCTTCCCGCAGTCCTCCCAAATTCCTATTTCTTATCGGTAATAATAACATATTGTTTTGTTTCTCATGCTTTGTTTTTCAGTGGAGCTCAGATTCTGAGGGCAGTGCTCAGGCGAGTGTTGGTCCTGAGTCTCATTGGACAAAGGGTGCTGTTGGACTGCGTAACATGGAGAACCATTACTCAGATCAACTGCAGAAAGTCAACCCAAAATCTTTCGACACGGTTCCGTTTTACACTCCTATCCAACAGGATCTGGAGGCCAAAGTTCGTCAGATTGCCCTTAGAGAGGGACTCAGTTTTCAGTCTTTTATTTCTGCTACTACTACAACCACTCGGCACACACCATCTCCACAGTCACCATCCCATTGCCCTGTCACTGGTGTTGAGGAATTGGACAGCGTTGGTCCTGACCATGTGACTTTAAAGAGCACGAGCCAAAGGAGACTTCAACCAGCTGTTATACCCAATGTATCTGGCAAAGAAAAAGAGACAGTGAGTGAAGAACAACATAGAGACGAGAAAAATGAAGAAGTAATGACTGATGACAACAAAGAGAACATTGTTACAAATGATTCCCAGAATATCCAAAGAACACCTCACATGCACTCTAATGTCACTGGCAGTAACCAGATATTATCCAGTACTGCATTGGATTTAATTTTTGACAAGAAGCCCCATCTCTCTCACATACATGTCACCCTCTCACCTAAACATCAGTCCAATCAAAACTACTTAAGCAGACTATCCAGTGAAAACACCAGTAAAGAAGTCCCTCCTCCAGTGGTGTCAGGCATGACTGGTGAACATCTGCAGTCCATACAGCGAATCTCAAAATCAAATCATGCCAGATCATATGAACATAGAGAGTCAGTTCAAGGCCAGAATGCAGGAACTGTCGATGAAAACTTACAGGCCAGATACCCACAAACCTTTGCTCCCTCTCAGAGGCTGGCCAGGACATCCAGAACTTTCTCTGCCCAAGCAGGTATATGATGTACATTTTGTATGCTTTTTCAGTGGCAAAAAAGTATAGTTGATGTTGGTAAATTAATCAGTTGATTTCTTTTTCTATAGCTGTCCCTTCCCTGTTGCCATACAAACCTCATGGAAGCTCTGAGCTGTTCTATGTCCCGCAGGTTGATCCAGAGCTTTCTCCTGGTCGCTCTGACACCACTGTAGAAAGCTCTCATCCAGGTATGTCACAAAGAACTTAACTCAGATTTTACACTGCAGCACCCTACATAACATTACCAGTATATATTAGGGGTGGGAATCTTAAGGCACCTCATGATCCGATTCAGATTCTGGGAGTCACTATCCGATTCCAATACCATTCTTGGTCTACTTTTTTTTACACCAATTAATTCTTCTGCTGTGTAAATACATCCTTACAACTTTAAATCATAACCAACGTTGAAGTTTCTATGCTTTTTGTTTATATTTGAGATATCTGTGTGAATCTTGGTTTTACAATTCAATAAGATTAATATTATTAACACAATGGCCCAGTTTCACAAACTTGGTTTAGCTTAAGCCAGGACTAGGCCTTAGTTAAATTAAGATATTAATGCTTCTTTTACAAAATTTTAAGATATGTCAGAGCAAGATATATATTTTTGGATGCAAATGCATTCCAAACAGTATATAAAAATATATATATCTAAAGAATATCTATGGATGGACGTGCACCTGTCTCGATGCGTCTCGAGCGTGCACATGTGCCATATATGCAGGAAAAAGAATCGATTATGAAATATTGTGGATCGTTGGAGAGAGAATCGCAATGCAATCGCAAAAAAAAGTTGTTTTTTTCCCGCCCCTAGTATATATTATAGTCTTATGGCTGATGTATATTATAGCTGGGGTATATTTGTAACAATAGCCAAAAATACATTGTATTGGTCAAAATTATTTATTTATTTATTTTTTGCCAAAAATCCTTAGGATAGTAAGTAAAGATCAGGTATTTAGTCAATTTCTAACCATAAATATATAAAACCTAATTTTTGATTAGTAATATGCATTGATACGATTTGAACTTTAAAGGTGATTTTTATCAGCATTTAGATTTTTCTGTACCCTCAGATTTTCATATAGTTGTATCTCGGTCAAATATTGCCCTATCCATCCAAA
>JAUCMT010000024.1:3772616-3787960 GCA_032357475.1 Enteromius thamalakanensis | reverse complement strand
CAGTGTAGCGTAAGTTACTATGGCGATGAACACTGCTAAAAGCCAAACCAATTTCATGGTACCTAAAACCCAGGATTAGTGCAAACTAAACTTAAATTTACCTGGCTAGCTAGCTAATCCACCTTGATGGTACAGGCCCCAGCTCTAAGGAAGTTGTTTGATTGGGCTAATTGCCAGCATTGTTTAATTTTCATTAAAGGGGACATGACATGCATAGTTTTTGCATGTTAATCTTTAGTACTAATAGAGTAGTATTGGATACTTCATGTCTCTGAAGCATCTGTAGTTTTATCAGACTTCTAAAAGAGAAACGGCTGTATTGCATCTCTCTGAAAACAGTCGAGGTCCTGGAGGCTTGCTTTGGGCGGAGCTAGTCACAAGCATGCACAGCTTTTGCAAAGCGATTGTCTGCAAGCCAATTTTTGACCACAGAATGCCCCAATGAAATAAAAGTCCTCCTAAAAGCTGTATAGTAATAAAGTCATTAATAAATATATAGTCGTCTTTTTTATGCATTCCTAAAAAAAAAATTCCAAGCATCAACAAACGGTTTGAACTTCGTTCCTGCCCTACATATTTTTCACATTATTTCATGGGCTACTTAGTTCTTTTCATGTGGGTTTTCATGTACTACTCAAGATATTGCAGATATACAGACACATATTTTCAGAACAATTCTGTAATTCATGTGCACCTGTTTTGTATCGCAGAGCAGAAAAAAAAATCCATACATAATCAGTGATTGAGCATAAATGTGTTTTTACTTGCACCTCTACTGGCCCCTCCCCCCTCAAGTCTTGCAGATGGTTCACATTCTCACCCAGTCCTGCATTATTCATTGTCTTTGTCCATGAGAAAGCCAATCCAGCAACACAAGCCTCATCTGATCCACGTGCCAAACCCTTCTGGGCCCCTGTGCCTCAGTGCTTTTGGCTTTCTGTGGCTTTGATGGCTCTCTTTTGTTCTTTCTCACTCCCTCTGCAGGTTCTGATGATGCTGTCCCTCCACACTTTAATTCAGACATTTTAGGCTCTAGAGAGCTAGAAGACAACATAATTACGACAAAACACAAGGAAGGCATCTACAGTAAGAGGGCCAATATGAATAGAGGTAAGATGCACATTAGTGTTTTTATTAATTTGCTGAAATTCAATTGTTATTTTTACCTGTCCATGTGCATGACAATATGACATTTGTTTTGCTGTGGACTGTTTATGTTACAGAAATAACATTACCATATTTTCTTCTTTGTTTCTCCCACTGTCAGTCTCCAGTGATTCTGGAAACGGTCTCACAGAATCAGCCACTTTTGCTGACCAGAAAGACAATACTGCTCCTAAAGCTCATGTTATTGAGAAGAGCATGGACTCTGTTGTCATAGATGATGAATATAGAGATGAGGAAGAAAATTTTGTCCCCTTACACATGGAGGCAGACTACAGTACAGATGATGTGAATCTTCACACTAGCACTATCCAGGAGCCCAAATTACTGCTAGAACCACACCATTTACCTTCTCATCCAATCAGAAAGTCCTACAGGGGGGACAAGAAAAAGCAGGAAAGAACACCTTACGATGTTAGTATAGAGATTAACAGTTCTCTGGACCAGCTGTGGCGGCGCTTTAGTGAAAAATGGAGCATGGAAGAGACAAGACCAACTAACGAAGGAGAAACATCACTGCTTGATAGACTGGAGCGTCTGTCTCGTCTCATTCACAATACCACTCCAACAGACCAAACCATACAACAGTCACACAGCAGGAAAGGAGAGTATTACAGGGGGAGTGATCAAGAGAATGGGACCACAGAGGGAGAAGAGGAAAGAGGAGGAGTTCAGTTAGACATTGCTCCACAACAAGCTTGGCCTGAGCAAGAGGAGAGTCAGGACAAAGTGCATCGCTGTCCTGCTGAGAGAGATGAGTCTGCGAGTGTGGAGACGAGCAGTAGCCTGTCCACCATTGACACAGAGCGACTGCTGCGAGCGTTTGGACCTCACCGGGTCTCCAGTAAGGCACTGAAAAGCAGTGACAGCTTTCTTAAACTTTACAAAAACATCAATATGCAGAAAACTGGCCGAAGGAAACCGCATACTAAACATGTTTCCATCTCTGTTGCTACCGGTGATGTGAGCACTGATGAATCCACAGTAAGTCTTTGCTTGACTGAGTTCTTTAATGCAAACTGTTCAGCTTCTTAGGCCCTGTTTACACTTGTGCGTTTCGTTTTAAAACTGGTTTAAAAGTTTTGTGTGTCTTTTCAAACAAGAGGAGCAATCATTTCCACATTATAGCTCAGTTTAGAGTAAGAATGAAAGTAGAATTAAATTAGAATTAAAATCCTAATAATTTTGGGAAACAGCAGAATTTGCTTTTTTGTACGCTGCTTTTTTGAGTGAGTTATACTTTCCTTATGTCTAATCTTCTGGTATTGTTTTAGGTCTCTGCTGAATCTTCATCATCTTCAAGCAATTTTTCCCCTCATTCTCAAAGAGGTCTTTCCCAAAACCTCAATTCCAAAAGGTCAAAGGTCAAACTGGTCAGCAAAGGTGTGCAGGCAGGTCAGTAACACAACAGTGGTCCACTTTTTAAACGAAGCAACGCCTAAATTAGACACAGTAACTGCAACAAAATATGTCATGTGGGATTTTGCGTTCTTTTTGCAGGTGATTTGGAAATTGTTACCAACGGCACCCGTAGACACACTCGGGATGTAGGCACCACCTTTCCCTCACCAGGTGCTTTCAAAAATGTCCGTTCATCAAACTCTTTTGGCAGAAGCATTCCCGTACCCATCGCTTCCCCATCTAAACCCACCCAAACCCTGACTGCTCTGAAGAAAGACCTCAGCAACAAGAGCATCCGAACACGCTACCCGAACGGTGCATATTAAATGCTCACTAACACAGCATTTTCCTCAAACTCAATTTGTCTCATACTGTTTTATATATCTCATTCTCTTTAAGGTGTGTCATGGTTCGTCACAGCTGATGAGCTTAAGTGTGATGGTCGCAAGGAAAACCAGCCACAGACCGAATCAGCTCCTTGCCCAAGCCAAGTCTGGTTTGAGCCTTACACTAGAACCAAACCCTGGAGAGAAAATACCAGAGAACCACTAAGAGAGAGACAGAACCAGCAAGAACAGAGAAGGCCAACTGAGTCCATAACAGTTACAGAGAAGGATATCAGTGGCAAACCCTCGGCTCTTGTTCGGCTTTCACTACAGGTGTGACAAACAACTGTTTTATTTAACCATTATTTATGTTCACACAATAATGATAGCCAGGAATTTGAAATAGATCAATCTCATTGAAGCTTGGACCAGTATTTGAATGTTTATTTTGGATCAACTTTGTGTTTTTGGGGAGTACATGGAAGTTGATTGTTGGTTTTAGTCTAACTTGAGCATTTGCATTTATGGTTTTCCTACAGGAAGCTCTGGAACTCCATCGGCCGGAATTTGTATCTCGTTCACGGGAGCGGATGAAGCGTCTGGGTTTACTGGTTGAGGAGAGAAGGTTACAGGCTGTCTTCGACAGAGAGAGAGAAGAGCTCTTTAACTGCCCAGCACCATCACGTCCATATAGACCAGGTGACTTTTTAACATAAGATTACTTGTGTGTTGTTAGTAGTGTGAGTATTCAGCTCAGTATATATTTTACAAGCTTGATACACTTTGAATTAAGATGTAAACTATAACATGCCCTTGTCAACAGCTCCAGTACCATGTAAACGAGTCGTTCCAAAAAGAGAGATGGTCCAAAGATCCAAAGAGTAAGTATGCATGTCTTTTTCAAACAATCTAGATGGTTTATAAATTGTGCACATATGGGTCTTTTAACAGATTTAAAAAGCATTCCAACACTTTTGATGATTTATTTAGTTGTTTTGTGCCTTCTACATGCTTTCAGTTGGGTAGGGAGGAAATCACACAGTCAGAGAATAAAAAAGACAGACAGACTTGTGAGTGTGTGTGTGTGTGTGTGTGTACACTGGTTTTTGTGGTTTACAGGGAGGAATTTGTGTAATGACAGAGTATGAAAGAGGTATTACAATTTGACACTGCCTCATAATTCCCCATAATTCAAAAGGCAAAGAAAGACTCAGTTGTGTTTGTTGAAAAAAAAAAAAAAACGTTGAGAATTTCTTGTAAGGGGTAGGTTTAGATGTGGAGAGTCCCCATAAACCACTAAAACCAATGTGTATGTGTGTGGTTTTTAATCAGTGACGTTCTATAAGGTTCATTAAACCTTCATAAAAATCTTTCAGTAAGTTTCCAAGGCAGAATTTTTACAGTCAATACAAGATGTGTTAAAGTAACTAAAATTTAAAGCCACAGTAGAGCAAAAATGTATTTTGTCAGCCACCAATTGTGCAAGTTCTCCCACTTAAGAAGATGAGAGAGGCATGTCGTTTTCATCATGTGGGAGCAATTATTAGAAAATGGAAGACATACAAGACCACTGATAATCTCCCTCAATCTGGGGCTCCATGCAAGATCTCACCCTGTGTGGTCAAAATGATCACAAGAACTCAAAACTTAAAGGCTACCATCAGTAACACTGCACCGCCAGGGACTCAAATCCTGTAGTGCCAGACATGTCCCCATGCTTAAGCCAGTACATGCCCAGGCCCGTCTGAAGTTTGCTAGAGAGCATTTGAATGATCCAGAAGAGGATTAGAAGAATCACATGTGGTCAGACAAAACCAAAATAGAACTTTTTGGTAAAAGCTTTTTGTGTTTGAAGGAGAAGAATGCAGAGTTGCATCCAAAGAACACCATACCTACTGTGAAGCATGGGCGTGGAAACATCATGATTTTGGGCTTTTTTCTGCAATGGGACCAGGATGACTGATCCGTGTAAAGAAAGAATGAACGGGTCCATGTATCATCAGATTTTCAGTGAAAACCTCCTTCCATCAGCAAGGACATTGAAGATGAAACATGGCTGGGTCTTTCAGCATGACGATGATTCCAAACGCACCACCCGGGCAAAAAGAAGCATAAGAAGCATTTCAAGGTCCTGGAGTGGCCTAGCCAGTCTCCAGATCTCAACCCCTTAGAATGTCTTTGGAGGGAGTTAAAAGTCTCTGTTGCCCAGCAACAGCCCCCAAACATTCCTGCTCTAGAAGAGATCTGCATGAAGGAATAGGACTAAATACCAGCAACAGTGTGTGAACACCTTGTGAAGACTTGCAGAAAACGTTTGACCTCTGTCATTGCCAGCAAAAGTTATATAACAAAGTATTGAGATGAAATTTTGTTATTGACCAAATACTTATTTTCCACCCTAATTTGCTAATAAATTATTTAAAAATCCTATAATGTGATTTTCTGGATTTTTTTTCTCTCATTTTGTCTCATTGTTGAGGTATACCTATGATGAAAATGACAGGCCTCTCTCATCTTTTTAAATGGGAAAACTTGCACAATTGGTGGCTGACTAAATATTTTTTTCCCCACTAGACCCATTTTAAAAAATAAATAGAATTTAATTCATAATATTAAAAAAGGTTATAATAGTAAACGCAAAAATAAATAATAAAAATATAAAAATCAATGCTACTAATCTCTATCCAGCTTTTATTCAAGTTTCTATTTTAGTGTAATATCTGTGATAAAAATAAGTTATGACCTAAAGTGCAGTATGTTAATATTTTATTTGGAAATTATTAATTCACACAATTTCGCAATAAATGTGTATTCCCTCAGGAAATATGCTCAACTTCCTGAGGTCCAGAGGAGAAGGGAAGAGGAAAGGAGACAGACAGAGTACCGCTCCTACCGCCTAAATGCTCAGCTTTTTAACAAGGTATTCCTAAAGGTTTCTGGAGTAGGAGTTACACGTAATAGCAGTAATATTGCCAGTCTTTCTAATGCATGTCGTCTTTCTTCTGCAGAAAGTTACTAATCGTGTCTTGAAGAGGAGAACACCCTGGCAGTGATCCAGAATTGACTCAACATTTCCAAAAGCCTTACTATCTTTTTGGTCCTGTGGGTGTTTTTTATGGGGTGCTATCTTATAATGGTCTTTTGCAAGTGTTTTTAAAGATGTGTGCGTTGAGATTTTAGATGTGAGATTTTATTTAATTGTGATTGTGTATTATTTATGGAGTTGCAGTGTTGGATTCTTTTATTATGACTATTATAGTTACAAAATTAATTTGTATTATGTCTGTTTTTGCTACATTTTAAGCAATATTTTTATGAGGTAAATAAATAAGCAGCGATTTGTAAGAGATTGTGTGTTTGTGTATTATTTAAAGTTTTAAAGCTATAGGTGAATGTTAATTAACAACAAAAATGGTTTGTTTTTAAATTTCTGAAATTGTGCATATCCTCAAAGAGAATGAGGCACCAATATAATCGTCACTACCCCAAAAATAACTTTATAAATTATTATAATATTAAGTAAATGTACAGTACTTCACAAAGGTTTTATACACCATTAAAAATAATAACTAATGTTCCAAAACCTTAACACGGATGATTTTATGGAAAATAAAAAGTTTTCTGCATGCGCTGTATGGACCGACACGTGACAGTCTCCATGGCAACAGGTGTATACAAACATCCTGTAAGAGCAGATCAAAGCACAAGAAATGCCGATTAAAAAAGGAAAGAAGGGAAAGAAAACAAAGGGGTGAGTAAAAAAACGTATTGGATCTGCCTGTTTATTTTGACATGCTCTTGCGTTTAAAAAAACAAACAAAAAAAACCTAGCGAGTCTAACTTGTCATAGTTTTACATTATGTTTTTGATATTGCCCTTTGCCGTTTGTTTTTGTTTTAATCTAGCAAAGGAAAGAAAGATGGCAAGCAAGAGTCAAAACGAGATAAGGAGTCTGATATAGAGAGGGCAAAAGCAAACGCGGCTCTGTGGGAGGCAAGGTGTGATCTGACAGAGACTTCGCGCGTGGAGTACCGAGAAGCGGCGCGAAGACTGAACAAAATCAACCAGCAGCTCACTGATGTACAGAACAGCACTGAGAAGAACAGCATCCAGACCATCGCTGTTCTGAGGAACAAAGACCTGCAAAACGAGGAGAAGGTGCTTTAATGCATTTGATTGGTACAGTGCACACGACGTGACTGTTTTTTGTTGTTGTTGTCTTTTTAAATCTTATTTAAGTCTTATTTTCATGTTGTTAATTTATCTAGCATTGCAAACTGTCATCATCAGCTGACCCTCTTTTATTGCAAACTTTTAAAAGTTTTGTTCATCTTTAAAACACAATAATAATGAAACTAGAGTGATTTCTGTTCTTTCACTAAAAGGCCCTTAACTTACACCAACATTTTGATGCTTAGTTTATAAAGAGGATTCATTCATATAAATCGAGCAGTTTGATATACAAATGAAGATACACAATTGCTTTATAAAATAGCATTAATTTTATATCAACAATAATCAACTGACATATATACACTGTAAAAAATGCTTTAGCGTTAAAGAATGTTATGAGAGTACACAACAGATTATACTATTTTAATAGGGTGGTATATTAACTTTGCATTAGTTTTTGCGTCTGTTGTGGCACTAAACTGTAAATTTACCGTAAAACCGCTGAAAAATATATTGTTACTGTATTTTTCATGATTTTATTCTAGCAACCACAGGTGCTGTTATTTACCGTAAATTTTATGGATTTATTTTTTTACAGTGATATATATGGCACATAAAATATTATAAACTAAAATGCAAACCTGTTTTGAGTTAAAAGAGGCAATGAGGTATGTTAATCATAATATAAAGTGACTGTCTCATTAAAAGACTTGGATAACTTCGTATAGATTCATTTATGATCTCTTGGTACCTTTTTGGATGTGTAAATGTTATATATGAAGGCCTTTAATCTGAATGAAATAGTTGTTTTTTGAAGGTGAACAAAAGCGGAAACAACATGGAATTAAGAAAATAAAGAAAGTTTTGATTTTTGAGGGTAAAGTGACCCTATAATATTCCGTTTTCTCAGATAATGGCACTGGAACAACAAATACATCTTGAGAAAACAAGAGCTTCTCAGGAAAAGGTCAATTTGGTAAGAAATGCCGTCATATGGAATATAAATAAATATTTTTTACTCATTGTGGTTTGAGGTTTATTTTTGAGTTTAATGTGTTAAAACAAAAATACACAGTACCTGAAAATACAATGTTTGGAATCATATACAATTAAATGTCATATTTAAATTAATATATTTTTCTAAATGGCATCTTTACAGCAACTTAATGCAAGTCATATAATATTTTATTGATAAAGGACAATATATAATACGCAAAACATTTATTTTTTGTTAAAAACACAGTTTCTCCAGCCCAGTGTAATTTTTTTAAAGGAACTGGTCAGGTCACCTTTGTGCTTACTGCCTCAATGGGGACTGCTCAGTGTTTTTCACTTCTTGTCATCACAGGCTGCTCAGTACACACTGAAGATCAATGAGCTGGAGGAGAAGTTTAAGAAGAGATCTAGCGAGTTCGATGTGATTCAAGGGGAGCTTAAGATCATCAATGATTTCCTTAAGAAAAAGCCTCAAATGGAGCAAGAACTCAAAAATGTATAATTCGTCCCATTTATTTCATGTTAACAGTTATGCAGGGGTGCTAGTATAAAGTGCTTATCTGTTATAACTACCATTGTTTTGTACAGATGAAAGAAACGATGGACAATGCAGATCTAGAACACAAGAAAACACTTGCAAGAATGGAGCAAAGGTTCTTCAATAATAAGGTACAAACAACATTTCAACAAAATCTTCCTCATTCTCTCTCAATGTCTCTTTCATTCTGCATTCATTAAGGTTCATCTAGAGAAAGAAGCGGAGCAAAAGATTGCTGTTCTTGCAGAAAGAACTCACAATGAAGCCATCATGTAAGTATCTTCTCCATCTCTCCCAGCACCACTACACACTTCAACCTGATGCCTTGTGGGCTACATTTTGCATGAGACAAATGAGATGACATTCTCCCTCTTGGCCCTATCAGACAGTTGGATGACGCATCTCGCTTAGTGTTCAAGGAGAATGTGCGTCTAAACAAGGCATTGGGTTACCACATCAAAGAGGTGGAGGATCTGCGGAAGAGAAATGCAGTGCTAGCAGAAGAGAACAACATCCTAATTCTGCATAAGGTGACACACACCAAAATTATTTTTTTGCTTTAGTTTTTTACAGCAAGGATGCATAAAATTCATCAGATGCATGCACAAATTAATAAAATGAGGTTAATTAGACCCCTGTCTACTATAAAGCTTGCCTATGAAGCATTAGACATTGATAATGTCCACTTTCATTTAAAACTCACAATTTCATTCACCCTGCAGGAGGAAAGTCTGGACACCACAAATGATACCGTATCTAACCTTGCAGCCCAGCGGAGCACAGTCACTAAGCTGAGGGCGAAGGTGTTCACACTGGAGCAGGCCGTGGCCAGGATGGTGGCTGAGTTTGAGTTGGAGAAGGCAGATATCAAGCACCGCGTTGCAGTCCGGTCTCAGGCTGGGGGTGTAGAGCTGGACAAACTGCAGAAGCTCCTGAGCATAAGGGACAGGGAGCTGAGTCGAGTAAAGAGAATAGCTCGCAGTGTAGTGGAGCAACGCTCAGACATGGAAGTCCTCTTCCATGAGGCTCTGAACCACGTGAAGCAGGAGATGCTAATGCACAGGTGCAATTCAGCTTTCATTCTTTTACTCTATTTGCAAAACACACACACACATACCTTCACTCCATGATGTAGACTGTTTGATACAAAGCAGTTTGAATGCACCCAGAATATGGAGAAAATATAGGGCCATTACTTTAATGACTTGTGTCATTAGTTGATATATTTAAGCAATATCACATAAGCAAGAGTGCTGTTTTTTATTATTAGAAAAATTGTGAATGTCATGTTGATTTTTATAGTTAAATTTATATAACCTTTATATATATATATATTATATAATATAATATAGTTATAAATATGGTTATATAGTTATAAAACCGGACAATATATTTGCTTTAGTCCAATTGAATCAACAGCAGAATTGTTTTGTGTCTCCAATGACTTAATGATTTGGCTTTTTAAACAAATCTTTTGAATAAATGACTCAATAACTTAACCTGTTTAGACAGTGACTTATGGGTGGTTTTAGATTTATAATGAAATATTAAATATCTAAATTAAAAAATATAATTGTGTCTTTATATGATTGTAAGTGCAGTATAAATGCATTCGAGCCACCTATGAGCTACATTAAACAGTCTGTGTAAACACTGAGCCACTTCTGTGCCATAATTTTTTCTCAATATCATATACCCCTAAGTTCACTCTACAAACAAAAGTTAACAAGCAGGAGATCCAGGCTCCATTTTACTTCAAAAACCTTCTTTAACCGTTTTTATATCAGCTACATTATGTTATCCAGACAGGAAGCAAAAGTGAATCGTAGCAGGCGGATGGATGAGTTCCTATCAAGCAGAACGGAGAATGATCACATTCACACTGTCAACAAAACATCCCACAGCACCTCCAGCGGTATAGATGAGGCTGAAAAAGGGTATGAGTCTGAAGATAACTAAATATGTTATTACCTGATTGATGCTTTTTCTGTTAGCAAAGCTGTCTGTGACAATTCTGTGTCTGTGACAATTATTTCATCAGCAATCTGAAGAAAGCCAAAGTGAACATATCGGAGATGACCTGGGACCAAAGAGAAAGAGTTCTCAGACTGCTCTTTGCTAAAATGAATAGCTTGAAATCAAAGTACGTATTTATTATTAACTCTTATATATTAAGAAAAATAATCATGTAACTATAAATTTGGGACACTGATTCAAAGGAGTAACAAATGTGTATTTTCATGGTACCTTTGAAGAAAACCAATTCATGCTTCAGCTCTGACAGATTCTGAAGGGAACCGATGTAGCAGCATTCCAGGGTGAGAGATGCCTACAGATGTGTATGGGTTTCTGGCTGATAAAATATGAGTGTACATTTAGCAAATCATTCTGTTTGTTTAGAAAATAATTCTGAACAACAAACCTTATTCATACAATGGAGGTGAATTCTTTCTGAAGACTTCTTGTTCTGCATCATCACATATAGACTTTTAATTTGCAGTAATCTGTCTGTCTTTTCCACAGGAATGAAGAAGAGGAATCTCATGCGACTTTTTTAACCCAGGCGCAAGTTTCCAGTATGAGCTCCAGCGGGAACTCCAGTGCTCTGCCAGACCTGTAGATCATCTGACCTCATCACAGATAAGAGAGTTAAACATTGCATATCAGCTGTGAAATACCAGGAAGTGTTCGTAAGCATCTACTACAACTTAAAAGAAAAAAATGACATGGCATTGAAGATTAGACATGAGGGGAAATTACTTAATATTCAGGAAAGACTTAAAATGTTTTGGCATAAATCCACCCACAACATATTACAAACTGTATTTAATATTAAAAAATAAATAATTAGTTAAAAAAAACTAAACCCTTATAGCTGATTTGTTTAAAGACATTCAATTACTAAATTTAATTAAAATAACATTTTAGTGTGGAGATTGTGAAAATGTTATCATCTAAGAAAAATCTAAGAAATAATATACGGTTTCATTAAGTGGACAAAATGTACTGTATTAGTTTTTTTGCCTACAAAACAAATGTCAAAGTGTACGAATAAATTGTATCAAGTGTTCTGTAAGATCTGAAAGAAGTGTTGCTTGGTCTTTGAGCATGAAATAGAGGAAGCAGGTACCCAGGAGTCAAGAGTGACACACACACATAGAGTCCAGTTCAAACCAGACTCAAAGTTTATTCAAAAGGCAAGTCATATTTATAGTATGATTGGGGATGTGAAAGTATACATTTCTGGAACAGCTTGTGATTAGTTGGCAACAACTCAGCACTTTCTAATCTACATTCTAATCTATTTTTAAGTTTAAGGCACTGATGCATCAGTCAGCACTGAACGTTCTCTTGAATCTCACAATGGCACTTTAAGACAGGATGTCTTATGTTGGAAGATTAACGCCAATCATATATTTTATATATGATAATGATTCAAACATAATCATGTTAATAATCAGTAATCACAATCAACTTCCTTATATTAAACTTAAATCATAATCATTCAGAATTATACTCATTAGGTTAACTAATTTCAATAATTGGGTTAATATCACATAATCAAAAGGATATATAAAAATTTAAACTTCAGAATCATCAAATTCATGCTATGGTTTTGTCAGGCCTATGGACTGCACTGGGATCAGTGCAGTCATCTGCTCATTAGTTCAGGTGTCCTATGAGTTAATCACTGCCACCTGGAGCTCGTTTGTTGAGCCTGTTTAAAAGTCCTGCTCACCAGTCTACCAGTGGCGGTGATTAAGGTAACAGATGCTCAGATACCTCATGGACTGCTTACCGTATGCCTCATGTTTTCTAGAGTTGTGTATTTACCTGTCTACTTACTAGAAAAGAAGTTTATGTTCTAGTGATTCTGCTGGATCTGTGTACGTTGCCTCACTGCTGAAACAGGACTGGCTTACCGTGCTTGATGTCAAGGACTCTATCACCTACCACGATCACTTACCTGCACCACGAGCACCTAGTCACACAGCCCGCTGTTCTCTGGAGGATTTCACGTGAGTTGAAGACTAACTTACCCACGAATCCTTACCTGTCGTACTTTACCTGTCTTCGCAGACGGTTGTCACGAAATCCTTGCTTCCACTGGAACCACCTGAAAAGAAGTAAAGATATTCGTTTACATCACGGACAGACTCGGAGCTTATCTTAGGAAATGTGATCAACTTACCTTAGTTCACTGAGGACTGGAGAACTGTGTGTGCTGTGCTACGGATCCAAGTTCACTATTCATATTCCCCTTTCCCTCACAAAGACTTTTAATCTTTCAATAAACATTGTTAAAAACTTACCTTGGCGTCTCCTCCTCCTTACAGTGCTGAGCGTTACAGTATTACACCAGTGGTCTCAGACTCAGTTCCTGGAGGGCCACAGCATGTGTTTTTGTTTTATTTTTTTTATGGTATTACATTTTAATTGTTCATTCAAATTACTGACTCGCATGGTAATCATATCATACTAAGTGCATTACATAACTTTCACCAACATAAATAGCCTAGTGTTGATATGAGCCTCGTTTTAGGATCGCTTGAATATTAAAGGCATGTGTGTTTGATTAGAGTTGCAGCTAAACTTTGCAGGACAGCTGATCGCCAGGAGCAGGGTTAGGCATCCCTGTCCTGCATACTAGGGCACAATATTAGGCATCATATGACTGTGATTTTTAATGGTAAAAATCTGAAAATGCTACAATAAAAATCTGTTAATCAGGGTTAATGGTGAATTCCTGTAAAAAATATATGGGGGAAAACCATAAACTAACATTTCCAAAATGCCCTGCTATATATATATATATATATATATATATATATATATATGTTTTAGTTTTTATTGAAGAAAATTAACATTAATGTCCAAAGTATCCGATATATGTCTCTGGAGAGACATATTGCATCTGACCTCTGATCCCGTGTTACCAAAATAATCACTTGAAGATTACTGAAGCTGACTTCTGCTGATGAAACTGCAAACTATATTCTTCAGCAAATTTTCCTTCAACTGATGCATCTTCAGGTTTTAATTCTACACCTGCGGTCTTTGGGTTTTAACTGTAAATTCCTCTACAATACTAAGCCTGGATCCTCCAATAAACCTCAGTTGGCAAAATGGGATGTTTGAAAAGGACTGAAAAAAAAAAACCTACTATAGATCCTTCAAATTAAGATGCCCTGCAAAGCAGCTTTATATCCTTCCGGGGGGTGATTCATGATGCCAATATGTTCAGCTTTCTATGTTTTGAAAATAATACACAGTTATAAAAGTGTTTTTAGAAAATAGAAAAATAAATGTGATAACAAAAACAAGAAAAAAATGAACCAAAAAAAACCTCCAACAACTACTATGGCTTTATTACTGAGTTACGTTACAGCAATAGATTCTACATCTTTCCACTTGTAATCATAAAATTAAAGCTGACAATTTTTACATTTAAATGTGATTGTTTGTTTTAATGATTTAAAGCATGATTTAAAGTTAAAAAGCACCAAACCATTTACTGGCTTTAAATAACCCAGTAGTTTTAATTCTTTTCATCACGGTTCATTGTGTCTGCTTGTCTTCGTCTTTTGAACCCAAAAATCTTGAAATAGCATAAGCAAGCATTCCAAGGCCAATCCCTGCCCCAGCAGCTACAGCCAAAGTCTCCACTGCATCTCGTACCTATAGAATAAACAGAAATCTATGTTCATTTCTTCTGTGAAAAGCTGGTGCTTTTGTAACATTATCCTTTAACAAATCTATTTCAAATATTTGACCATTAAACATACCAATCCAGTGATTTGCAAATTTAATACATTTATGAGTAATTTAGTTACAGTACTTGTGTGAATAATCTCAATATCTCAGGTCATGCTAACCGTACCTGTCGGGATTCTGGTTTTCCGTATCTAAGCTCTGTAACGAAGTGCTCACAGTTCCTTGTAAACACACTGTATGGAAGCTGTTTTCCCAAAAATCTATGTGCGTATCGCAGAATCTTTTGAACAGGATGTATCTTATATTTCTCATCCAGAAGATTGTTGATACGGTATTCATCATTGCCAACTACTTCATAAAGTTCTTCTTTCTTCACTGTGGCTTTATCACATAATACAGACATCATACTGCAGACTCCAGCCTGAGCATGTACAGCTGAAGAGAAAGAAAGGAGAAAAAAGTCTTTACATATCTTTCATCTTAATTGTTTAAAATTCAATGCAAGATAAGCGAACATCATTTGAGGCGTGTAAAATACTCACATGGAGGGGCCAGGTGAATCACATAACCTTCTCCAACATAAATAACCCAGTGCTGATATGAGCTTCGGAAGATTTCAATCAGGTCTCCAGGTTCTGGCTTTTGATCAATAGGACACAATATCAGATCTTATATTTTGTTAAAGAGTCAGTTAACGTTAGATTGACAGAAATACATCATACTGTTTGACTAAAAAAACAGATACTATTACACTTGTGAATAGAAAAGATAATGAAAGTGAAAGTGTGCTTGCTAGAGATTCTGTTAGTTTAAATGTGCAAAGACATATGCTCTTGACTTCTAGCTCTTTCGGTTTCTGTTCTTCTTAAACATTCTCTGTATCTTAGAATAAAACTCCTCCATATCGGGGCTTGAACAATAAGCATACATAATTACGTAACTGCAGAGCCGGATAGTAACGGAGTACATTTACTTGAGTACAGTACTTAAGTACAATTTTGAGGGATCTGTACT
Organism: Enteromius thamalakanensis; assembly: GCA_032357475.1. NCBI lineage: Eukaryota > Metazoa > Chordata > Actinopteri > Cypriniformes > Cyprinidae > Enteromius > Enteromius thamalakanensis. The sequence continues at coordinate 3,772,633 of JAUCMT010000024.1, read as the reverse complement.
TTACTCGAGTATCATTT
>JAUCMT010000024.1:3714400-3772516 GCA_032357475.1 Enteromius thamalakanensis | reverse complement strand
ACTCTTTATTATTTAATAAACATTGTTAAACTTACCTCCTTGTCTCCTCCTTCTCCTAAATAGTGCTGAGCGTTACAGGTTTAAAGGTTAAAGCTTCGTTATTAGTTTTATGAATTACTTTTGTGTACTCTCCTTTATACTCATTATTCTCATGGACTGATGCCAAAGATACATTAAACAATCTCCTATTCGGGATACAATTCCCCTATTGTTTAAAGATGAGATGGAGCAAATTATGAAACTACGAATACATTGCATTATACACGTGTGTGTTATATGTGTATTTACATTTCTGTGAAACAAGAAACCATGGCTGGATAATGTCCATAATCACCCTGGAGTGCTTAAAATTGTGAACATGAATGGGAAGATACTTTAGAGATATTTTACTCTAATTCTAGGGGTGCCAATAATTGTGGTCAACATGTAATGGAGAAAATCCATTCATCACAAGAATTTCTCCCTATTTTCAATTGTATTTCTTCAATGATAGGTTTACTGAAAGCTCAAAAGGATAAACAATGCAGATTTATTTTCACAGCGACTTTTGCTCAGATTTACCAAGTGTGCCAGTATTAGTGGAGGGCACTGTGTTTGCTTTCTGTATGATCTTAGATCTTATCTGTACGAACATTTGTTTTGGGAAATCGCACTGACTTTCCTCCAGACTTATAGTCTCTGCATCTATGCCATGTTTTCCAAGATGTTTGCCGCTACTTGCAGACCCAACATACTCACCATCTCCATCTCTTTCACTTTTTAGTTCTCCTCTTTGCAGAAGTGTCAGTGCACAATTCCCATCACATTTATTTTTAGCCTTTTTAACATCCACAGCATTGCTGCTTAGATTCTTAATGTTGAGAACATATACTTAAGTTTGTCTTTAGTATTAGACTTGTGTCTTCAAATGACAAGAATGTACATTTTGTTCTACTTGTATTTCTGTAACCATATAATTTTTATAGACAGATACAAAATATATCATTCAATTGTAAAGCAGTTATCTTGACCATTAAATGATAGTCAGTAGATTTAGAGATCATCAGGATGGCTTTATAACATGATCTCCCAGCACACTGATAGTGCACCTCATGTCCTACAAGTAAATATAGAAGACTATTAATAGCTTCTCATATACACATACAGCAAAACAGCTGCTCAGTGACCAAGCAAAGACTCAGTACAAACTTCAAATCAATCCCTGACTTTAAAGGACACATAAAGGTAAGAACTTAAACTCAGAACTAAATTATACTACAAATGAACTTGTGTAGACATTCCTCATCATTTTAAGCAGAATGGGAGACTTTCAAAACTATGAACAAGACTTCTATCAGTCTGAATATTGTATGGACGGTCAGCAGGAGGATGTATATGGCTATGATCCAGCATACGTCAATCCAGACTATAATGAAGTGTGAGTGTAATGTTGCTTTAACATTTTATTTATTCATGTATAGCAGCTAATAGTATGCTAATTGTATTTCTATGTACAATTTAATTGATTCATAATTTACTGTCTGATCATCAGTGGGAATTCCGCACATTTAGCAGATGAATACACCACTACAGCATCGTATACTGGACACGTGTATCAACCTGGAGCACCGTCGGAGCAAACAGAATACATGGACTCATATGAGGAAGAACCACCCCTCTTAGAAGGTAATATATATACTATTTGCTTTACTAGCCGAAAGCTGCTTGGTTAGAAAGTGACTTCTGTGTGAGCTGTGCCTCATACATCACTGCACTATTGATAATAGATAATATTCTTGCTAATTTTTTCAGATATTTCAATGTGATTGCACCTTAAAGGGATATTTTTACACCCAATCTGAACATTCTGTCATTTACTCCCTCAAGAATTTTGCTCACCAAGATACGGATGGCTACTGGCAAATTATTGGATATTAACATTCTTCAAAACATTTTTTTTTTTCTCAGAAGACGTTAATAAGTTTGGAACAACATGAGAGTCAGTAAATGATGACATTTGTGTGTGTGTGTGTCCAACACCAAAAACTTGGATACTTTTAATTAAAAAATTTTATTTTATGGGTTTAAGTTCCCCTAATTTGGGTTATGAAAGGTTCATATTTTGGTCCCAAACAACAGGTTGACAAACATTCAAGATAAAAAAAAAACCTTTCATTTTCTTATAATATGCATTTATTTTTATCTTATTTTTTTAAAGACTCTACAAACCCCTCCAGTGATTGGTCAATTTCACATAAAGCATTGTTTGTGAGTTTTTAACACTACAAAAGCGGTATCTAGTGGCAAAAAATGAATTTGCATTTCATTCAGACAAACACGAAAAGGCTAACGTGTGGAATATGGTAATAATTTAAAGTTGAAAGGCTTAGGACTTATTTTAAGGATTCAGAGTTGACTCTTTCTTTTACGAGACAATAAGCTGTTACACACTACATGAAAGATTGTTCTAAAAAAATACATAATAGGGACAATTAATCAATTAAAAAAAAAGTTTTTTTAAAGAAAATGTGAATGTGTTTTTTTCTCAGAGTTGGGCATTAACTTTGACCATATCTGGCAGAAGACCCTGACTGTGTTAAATCCACTGAAGCCCGCTGATGGCAGTATTATGAACGAGACAGACCTCACTGGACCTGTTCTCTTCTGCATTGCTCTTGGAGCCACACTATTGATGGTACAAACTACATCCTGAACCTTTGTGAAAGCATTAACTAGAGGTACACAGTGACTTGCATTGCACAGAACAAGTGGAAGCATATGTAAGGTCCAGAGCATGTACCTGTGGATTTGTGTGTGTATTCTCTCGGCAGGCAGGAAAAGCACACTTTGGGTATGTGTATGGCATCAGCGCTCTGGGATGTGTGGGGATATACATGCTGTTGAACCTGATGAGCAGCTACAGCATATCCTGTGGATCTGTGGCGAGCGTGCTGGGATACTCTCTCCTCCCAATGGTGGGACTGTCTGCCTTTGCTGTTCTTTATTCCCTTCAGTGAGTATCCATAACTTTATAGAATCATTTACCATTTCGTTTTAGACCACAACATGATTGTGATGCTTTCATCAGCCATTTGGATTTTTATTCTGACGGCTCCCATTCACTGCAGATCCACTGGCGAACATGTGATGTAATGATAAAGAAACAAACATCTTGAATTGCCTCAGTGTGATGAGGACATTTTTACCCTATCCCCAACCCCAAATTTACATTTTTGGATAAATGATCATTCTTGCTGTGAACAGATCTTTTGCATTCACTGAAACTGTTTAATAAAAAGTTATTTTGTAGAAAATTGTTCTTAAAAGGATTCAGATGTTCTTCACACTTATAAAAAGTGTTTACTGAAAACTTCTTTAGGGATGCAAAAAAAAACTTTTTTTAAAGAGTGTATAATTTCAGGTATGTTGCATTTGAATAACAAGCTGCTTTTATTTTAATGCAGGGGGCTCTTGGGTACACTGTTGGCCTTGTTTGTGATTGGCTGGTGCAGTCTATCAGCTTCTAAGATCTTCAGTTCCACTCTAGACATGAGTGGGCAGCAGCTGCTGGTCGCCTATCCCTGCGTTCTTCTGTACGGGGTCTTTGCTCTCCTTACAGTCTTCTGAAAACTACTATAAGATCAGATGAAAATCTGGAATATTGGAAATATGTTTGCACATAATTCACATTGCTTGACAAAGTTGAGCATTTCAAACTTAGTCAATTTTTAACAGAGGAATAAAAAACAAAATGCTGAAAAAAACTCAAAAAGCTGTGTTTGCAAAATTATTTTTATATAGAGCAATGGATGCATAATCTGATGAAGTGGATGAATCTAAAATTAATATTCCAAAAATGAACAACACAATTAAAAAGATTGGTTTTATTTTGTTTGTTTTATTGCATTAAAACATAAGAGATATGTATAAAACTTGATTACAACATTATTTTCTAAAAAAACAAAAAACAACAACAACACATTCATCTGAAGTATTGAAAGGTCCAAATAAATAAAAGGCAACTCAAACATAGGCAAAGAGTCGTTCTAAGCAACCAGTTGACTTTACAGGTCCCTTCAGTTACTTTTTTCAAAAAATATTTTGCAAAAAGTGAATATAAAATATATTTACAGAAGAACAATATACACAAATATTGAAAAGCACTTTAAAAAAAACATTGGCCGCTGTTCATCACTTTCACACGCTCAAGCCTGTTGTCCATCCACCCCAGGGTGACGTCCTAATTTGTGACCCAGCATCCTCTGCTGCAGAACATCCAGGGCTGTTTTCAGACAAAATCTCGTGGTCTTTTGGGCCGGTTCATAATAAGTGAATCCTTTGAAAGACACACGTTATAGGTTAACGGTGAAATACTGTGAAGCAACCTGAATATAACTGACCTTTAACATCATAACTATGAACAAAACTGAAATAAACTTGTAATAAAATTGGCAGGAAAAATTTCTTCAAGAGAAAGTGTAGCCTTCAGTAAAATAAATACATATTCTAGCAGTGAATTCGTAACCAAATTTATTTAAAACTAAATATAAACTATACCACACAAGTTTAACTCTGAATTAATACAAATGAATTAATTTGTGTGTCCAAACCTTTGTGACCTTTACATGGTAGTTATTATATGCGATAATGCTTGATACTGTAGCCTATATATGAAGTGCAGTAACAATATTCCTCTGAGTTATGATACTTTGTTGGGTGCATCTCATGAAGACACCCGAAAAAATAAAGCAAAAATAAATTATCCTCTGTATAAAAAGCCTATATAGCAACAGTGCACTACAGTCGTTATTTTTCTAATGATGTTAATGTTTCCTATTCTTGTGATTTTAGGTTAAATATAACCTGGACATGTTATTCTGTAAACAAAGCCTCTTTTCTTACAGCAATTAGTCGGTCATTAATCCTGAATGTCTTAATGAGGGTGATTGAGTTCGTTTTCCCAGCTATTAAAAACTCACCCATCCATTCTCCTTGTCTTACAGAAAAATCTTTACAGCTGTATAAATATCTAGAAATATAGTAAGTAATTATATTGCTCCAAAATAAAACTTACCCCATACGTTTTGGACAGGTTGTTAAACAGCACCTGTCCCGCGCTCACTTTGTCCCTCACGCCCCGAATCGTTCCGTTCTTGCTGAAGATGTTCACGCGCTTTCCGGTGAAAAGCTTCTCCTTGGTTGCACTGGCGTACCTGAGCAGCTCGTCCGGTTCGCTGCCGCTGTCGTCCGGTTCTGGCCCCAGCAGCAGGCCGGTGAGGTGGCCGTTGGCCTCCGTGATAACGGGCGAGTTCGCTCGCTCCGGCTCTGAGCTCGCCGTGGTGTCGGTGTCCGCGGAGTCTTCGAGCGCGTCTCTGAACACCTCCTTCAGGACGCGGCCGCTGTGCGCCGACGCCACGCGGAACCGCACTCTCTTCTCCGCTCGCTCCTCCTCAGCGCGGGATGTGCGTCGCTCCATTCTGTCAGCAAATATCTACATTATACAGATTTTGGTTGCCTGAAATTGTAAAGTGTGGTAAAGTGCATGCCCTGACATTAAAGGTCTTGCCTGAACTACACATAAAGGGCTTGTGGCACGAGGGTGTCAATTCGACACCACATGCTTTAATATTTAATAAACGCTGTCCATGGAAACCGTGGAGACCGACTTGTGTTCTCTTATGAATAAAAGATAACTCACGTGTGGCTTAAAGAACATATTGTGTTTAAACTAATTACAAAAGCACCTAAAGTGTGAAATAATGTTTCCCCCCATTTTGCTTTGAAACATATGATGTTCAAGTTTATCTGTTAGTAATAGACATAGATATCTTAAAATATTAATAGTTTGATACTGATATGAAATATAAATATCCTGCTTTTTTAATATTAATTTGCACTACCAATGCTAGGGGTATACAAAAAAAATGGTAGTGCTATTTGAAATTATTTTGACATTTAAAAATTAGAATAGATGCAAAATATTAAACCAAATAGCATTAAATAATTCTAGACATTTTCTCAGAATTAACTTCTTAGCCTCTTTTTGTTTGTGTAACCAACTAGTGTTAAGGTCAACTTTTAAAGTCAGTTCAGGTTGATGCAAATGTCCAAACAGAACATTCATGGTATAATTCATCATATTAACATGTCTCTCCTCACAGTTTGATTATCATGTCCAAGACATCTTGTCTCCATTTGCGTGTATATATATATTATACAATGCAAAGACATTAACGCTTAATCTTCAAAAAAAAAAAGGGCCACAATATTTGTACATTTACTATTACATATTCAATGTTTTACTTATTTATTTATTTTAAACACAGAAATACATGTTAAAAAACTATGTTATTTTAATTATTAAACTAGCCTATTTACTATTATTAACTATTTCTATGTAGAATTAATATTTCATCTCCATTACCACATAAAGATAAGACGTCAAACCAAATAAAAAAAATATTAATACAAAACATTTACATTACTCATTCCTTTAAAACACTGAGGAAGACTTGAATATTCAGAGAAGTTCAGTCCTACACTGAAAAAGAATGTTTTTTTTAAAGGCAAGCGGTTTATTTATTTATTTATTTCAGCTACATTTAAATAACCAAATTTAGTTGACCAACTTCAAACTAAATGTTTTACTTAAATGTAGCTGAAATACATTGTTTGAGTGTAAATCTAAGCAAAACGGGAAGCCTTTTGATACATATAGCCTATTAAGTTTATATTAAGCGCCTTTCTGTGCTACAGAATAACGAAAAAAAATGTTTTGGGATAATTTGTTGGGGTTTTTTTTTTTACAAGTTTTTTCCTCCCTATACGAGTATAGATGTTGACCCGTGGGTTAGGGGGCACTGGACTGCGGTGTTGTTAGCCTGTGATGGCGCTAGATGGCGATGTGTCTTCGGGGCACAGTGCGCAGCTTTTAATAACTTTACAGAGCAAGTCAATCCGGAACAACAACACTGAGGAATCTGACGGCGTGGGATACAAACCAACAGATTATTCAGCGCTTGCACAACAGAAATGAACTGTTTTGACGTTTTATGAACTGGAAGACATTAATTTCTACTGCTGGTGAACCTGCATACTCATACTTATGCAAACTGGTGTGTTCAAACTGCATAAATTCAAAAACTCCTATCAGATAAAACCTCTAGGCAAAATAACAGTCTTCCGTATTATCATTTTGTTGTTAGTATTAAAATTCAATTAAATCCGTTTATAAATGCAGTGAGCGGTATCTTTTAGACAAAATGCATTATAACAGCTGACACTCAAATAAGGCATTTAAATACTCCCCAAATCCGAAATGGCAAGCTTTTTGAAAGTCTTTATAGATGTCATCTGTTGTGAATGATATGCTACCCTCAAACCGATTATAACCCTGAATGCTGTTGTGACTTTTCACCTGATATATGTTTGAAATCTCTTAATGTGTTTTGTTTAATAGGTTAGGATGTCATTATGGGAGGCACCTTTGGAACGAGGTGTGGACTGCCTGCGGTCTTGCTTTGTCTGGCAGCTCTCCTCTGCGCTAATATACTGCTGTATTTCTACCTAGATGCCCTGGATCAGGACACTAACCCTTTCCCAGCACACACACAGTGCCCGCTTTACCACTTTAAAGTGGGGACCATGACCACCTGTACCCCTTGGCTTCAGTGCTCCCAAATCCGTGCTGAGGTCCGCCGGGTGAAGCTCATTGGACAAGGGGCTGTGAAGAAAGTGAGTTTTGATCTGATGTCATCCAGTCTGTTTGTAACGACATGAAAAAACAAAACAATCTGAGATTAACTAAATCTCGAAGAACTGTGGCAACATCTCCACAATGCTTCAAGAGACCTAGCTGCAAAGCTACAGCACTGTTCAAAGTTTTAGGAACTTGTGTAAAAATGCTTTTAATTAGCAGTTAACTTCTATTAACTAAATTCATTCAACTTTTTTGCATTTTAAGTAGCTTTTGCATGGTTTGCAGAAAAAATGCATCGTTTTTCAGGTAGGTTTCTCAAAGTATCTTGGAGGTGTTGCCGCAGTTCTTCTGGATTTAGTCCGTCTCAGTTTGTTCTGTTTCTTGATGTCATTCCACACAAACTGGATGATGATGATATCAAATCTGATATATACTATACGAGGGGTGGCAAACGTCAGTCCTGGAGAGCCTCAGCCCTGCAGAGTTTTGCTTCAACCCCAGTCAAACACACCTGAACAAGCTAAAAAAAGGTCTGAACTATCACTTGGAAGCTACAAACAGGTTCCTGGACATTTCTCCTTTGTCTGACACACCCATTTCAGCTCTTGGAGTCCTACTAATGGAGCTGAGAGCTGAATCAGGTGTGTTAAAGAGACTTGAAAAACATGCAGTGTTGGGGGGGGTCTCCAGGAACGTGGTTGGGAACCGCTGACTTAACCCATGGTCCTTTAAGATTCATGAAATGCAAGGCAATGGGTGCCGTCAGTTAAAAAAAAAACAATCTAAGAAAGGCAAAACTAATACCTGATATATCAAGGTCTTCTGTAGTGAAACAATTGGCCTGTTAAAAAAACAGCATTATTTATAATATGATTACTTGTAATTGAGTAAATCATAAGGAAACTTTAATACATCTTCTGAGACTCATGCTGATGTATGATTGTGTTTGCTAGGTTTATCTATCCGAGTGGCGAGGGCAGAAAGTGGCTCTCTCAGTCTTGTCATCAGAACAGTACACAGATGATTTCCTCCATGGACTGTCAATGCTACGTGCCTTGCAGAGCTCCCACGTTGTGACGCTTGTAGGAGCTTGTGAAGAAGATGCCGTGTTTGTTACAGAGTATCACCCTCTGGGATCAGCACTGACGCTCGATGCCACCCTGTCTCAAGAACAATATCTCTGGCGAAACTCCTGGCATACTCGGCTACCGCTGGCCATAGACTACGTGGCCTTCCTGGCGTACCTGCACAGCAGTCCGGTGGGCATCCGAGTCATGTGTGACTCCAATGACCTGCACAAAACCCTCAGCCAGTTTCTGCTTGCAACCGACATGCGCCTGTTGGCCAACGACCTGGATGCTCTTCCTGAGGTGGAGAAGGGACGTCGAGGGGTGAAGTGCGGTCACCATGAGCTCACCGGGGACTTCGTCGCTCCTGAGCAGTTGTGGCCTTACGGCGAAGATGTGCAGTTCTCAGATGAAGCCATGCCTGGTTACAATGAAAAGACGGACATCTGGAAGATTCCAGATGTGACTCGTTTTCTCTTGGGGAATGTCCTGGGAAGTGATGTCATCCATTTTCACTTGTTTCAGATCTACACTGAGTGTAAGAGGAAGGAGGCTCACATGCGGCCCACGGCACTGGAGGTCCTCAGTGTGTATCGCTCTGTCTACGACAGCATGATAGAGAGCCAATCACAGAGAGTTAGAGACATGTTGTAGAGCAGGGGTAGTTCAACCAAAAATTTAAATACTTTTGTCGTTACAAACCTGCATCTTTGGAACACAAAATAAGATACCTTCTGACCCTCCATAGACAGCAGTGGAAATACTATGTTAAAGGCCAAGTAAGGAGGCAAGAACAAATAAAACAGTCCAGGTGACATAAAGGGTTCAACCGTTATGAAGCTATGAGAATACTTTCTGTGCACAAAAAAAAACGACTTTATTCAATAATTTACTCTGTTCTGTGTCAGTCTTCGACGAGATAACCAGTGATCTTATAACACAGGTGTCACATGGACTATTTTAATGATGTTTTTCTGGATCTGGAATGTTGTGGTTTGTTTTGCTGTCTATGGAGGGTCAATTAAGATTTAATTAAATATGTTATGTGTTTTCTGAAGTTGAGACAAGGTCTTAATGGGTTTGGAATGACATGAGGGTGAGGAATTAATGGCAGAATTTAACATTTTGGGTGAACTTTCCCTTTGCATTTAAAAGATAGTGTTACAGTGCAATGGGTTTCGTCAATCTTCATTGAAGAATATGCAGCAAGTGTACGACAGCAAAATCCAGCAGAGGATGAGATGTAATATCTCAGGGCTTCAGATCTAAATCCAGTTTCAAATCCTTACTTATGCAGACTGAGACATTTTGCATAGCTATACCTCATAGAAGTTCTTTTCAGTAAAGTGAATAGAACTCAGGCTACCTTACTGATGCAGTGATTGAAAGCGTGGAATATGTATGTAGTTTTAATAAGATATTGGTTATTAAACCTGCTTTTTGTTTTCTTTCAGTATTTGAAAGCCTTTAATAAAAACTTTTCTCAAGAATACTGTGATTGTGTTGTTTGTATCGTGTGAAAGGTACTTTGGAAACGCCAAAGACAGTGGTAATGTTTAATAATCAGTTTTATTTTGTGCATTAAAAACAATCTAAGATAACAATGCTTCTGTGTAGATTTGAGCGATAGTTTCATTTACATTTTGGTAAGGTTAAACTTTTGCTCTAGGTTAGTAAAAGGCCTCGTGCACATGTTTTGTTACAATGAGACCACTAGATGCCGCCATGTTTTTTAGTGCTTTGAATCAGTGAATCCTATCATGTAGTTGATTCAGAGATTTGATTTCGAAAGCTTCGTATCTCCATTACTAGTTATTACTTTGCATGTATTAATTATCAGTAGTCAATAAATAAATTGAAATGAATAAATGAATTGATGATCACGTGCTTATCTGATAGGAAGCATGCATTTTAATCTATATATTTGAAGGTAACAAATTACCAAAATAATATAAAGTCTTTTTTAAGTTAGAAAAACTTTATTTTAATATAGTCTAAGAAGTCTTAAAACAAAGAAAAAATCCAATCAAAGCTATCTCACAATCTCAGTTCGCTTTTAATTTATGCAGAGAAGGAACCGGAAATACGTAGACTGTTGTATCCGCACACATCCGCAGCACTCTTGTGTTTGTACTAATGGATGCTTAAGCGGTTTCTGCAAACATTGCAAGACGGCCTGGCTCGCAGGTCCAGTGCCTGTCCGCGGACTGCAGGAGGGTGAGTTTGGGTGAGCCTCAAAACGGAGCCGCCAGCGACATTCGTGCAACAATGAGCTCGGGACAGCCGAGCGACGGCGAGAAGCCGCGCGCAGATGAGCTGCGCGAGGAGGAGGAGGAGGACAGCGATGAAGACAGGTGCTCCAGCAAACCATCCTCTCCGCAGGCGGGCCGCGGGGGCGCCGGGAAGCAGAGCAGCTGTAAGCTCGAGGCGGACGGCGGGACAGCCTCGGGAGGCAGGGGCTCGAGCGCCTGCGACTCTCTGTTTGCGTGGATTTGCGGGAGGACAATCCGCAGGGGACTGTTTGTAGACCCCGCGCGGGATCATTTCCGTACCATGACAAGGCTTTATTCATCCATGAGCCCGGCTACGGATTCCGTGAACCTCAGTACACAAACCCACGGAGCTGTCTTTAACTTGGAGTACTCGCCAGACGGGTAACGTTAAGCGTTGTCCTGTTGCTCAATCCGTGTTTGAGTGTCTCTGCAGTTATGCGCACCTTTGGCGACTTAGCATTAAAACAACATCAAAACGATTATTTCCAAATGTGTTCTTTGTTAAAATATTATCTTATGTGCTGGAACAAATGCTAACTTTGATTGGAGCACTTTACTTGCACCTTACTGTTCATTTGCAAATATCGTTCGGGTTGAATTGGTAATGACAACTATTCTAAAGTCCTAGGGGGGAACATAGAATGTTTTAATCTTCTGTCAGGGGAGCATATCTCAGCGCCAGCACAATTACCGTTTCAAGATCAGAACTGTCATTAATTTAGACTTTGAAGGCATCATATCAATTACTGTTTTAGAATATTTATTTATAGGTATATTTGTTCTATTTATTCATAAGAAATTAGAGCAAAAAAACAATAAATGCACACAATTCTCAGCCATCTTTGCTCAGATTTACCAAGGGTGCCAATATTAGTGGAGGGCTCTGTATATATATATATTAATATATTATAATCTGTAAATTTCTTTGACATGGAGTGTTTGTGACATCTGCTAAATTGAAGTGTGTGCATGTGTGTATTATAGTATTATTGACTTTTCCCAGTAAACTTTTACCTGTCACTGAAACCTATTTCTAAAACGCTTAGTGTGATACATAAGCATTCATCTAGACAAAATGTATGGCACAAGTAAGCAAGCTGTCCATGTCAAACATTCAGCATATGGTAAAAAGAAATGGATGCATTTTGACCATTCCAGCTCAAAAATCATTTTGTTGGGTGACTACATTTTTCAAATGCTCAATAGAGTTGTGATATAAACAATTAAATTAATGCAATGCAATCAATTTAATTAAATCCTTGTTTAAATAGGCACTTTTAAACATCTACCGTAGTGAAAAGTTCTATCCTAATTGACAAACACCTGTATTTTTTTTCTAGGTCAGTTTTGACGGTTGCTTGTGAGCAGACAGAAGTGCTTTTATTTGACCCCGTTTCTTCCAGACATATCAAAACACTGGTGGAGGCTCATGAGGACTGTGTAAACAACATAAGGTACATGTGCACACATTTTTAATTGATCACAGTGTGCAGGTTATAGAAAAGAAAGCTTTTGTATAACAGTTTTTATGTAAGAACTAATTCGAAACCATTTGCATGTTGTACATAAGGATTTACATATTGCATAATTTGCATGTCTTGGTTGCTTCTGTTATCCTTTTGTTTTTCCATCTTTTGCACACGCATGTAATATCTGGCACAATCATAAAAATATAATCAAAGTATAAGTTTGTTTGTCTGTGTGCTGTTCAGGTTTCTCGACAACCGGCTGTTTGCGACCTGCTCTGATGACACCACCATTGCATTGTGGGATTTGCGTAAACTAAACTCTAAGGTGTGCTCATTGCATGGCCACGCCAGCTGGGTCAAGAACATAGAGTATGATACACACACTCGCCTGCTGGTGACGTCAGGGTTCGACGGAAATGTCATCACATGGGATACCAACAGGTATGTTTTGTGGTTTGGAGGTGTGCGTTTCCTAGCTGGCCTAAATAAAGGTATATAGTTCACAAATTTAGCACAACGTAATTTTCTCACCAATGGATGCTGTGCAGTGAATAAGTGCCGTCAGAATAAGAGTCCAAACTAAAAACATGAATCCAGTTTGTCAATTCATGTCTTGTGAAGTGAAAGTTGTTTGTAAGAAATGTTTCCATCTGTCATTAAGGCGTTAACACATCAGGATCCACAGACATATTTGTTAAGAACAGTTTTGTAGAGTTTTCACTTTGTTTGATCTGTGTATATTTCTCTCCTGATTCAGACAAGACCTATTATTCAATAGAAAAAGCAGTATAATGGATGGATGACTCATATTATCACCAGAAGGAATAGTTTTATACTTGTTAACAAAACGTTAGTTAACGGACTAGAGTCATATGAATGACTATAGTGGACTATAGTGATGCTGTTTGGACTCTTATTCTGACGGCACCCATTCACTGCAGATGATCCATTGGTATGCAAGTGAATTCCACATTTTTCCAAATCTGCCTTGATTAAGAAGCAAACTAATCTGCATCTTGAGGGTAACATTTTCAGCATTTTATTTTTTTTTGTGAACAATTTTTTTAGTATATATAAGTTATTTTTGTAACCCGTGCGTCATTGGCCTTGCTGTTTGTTTAGGTTCACAGAGGATGGCTGTCCACACAAGAAGTTTTTCCACACACGCTATCTTATGCGGATGCGTCTGACTCCAGACTGCAGTAAGATGTTAATCTCCACCTCCTCTGGTTACCTCCTCATCTTACATGACCTTGATCTCACCCAGAGCCTTGAGGTTGGCAGCTACCGCATCCTTCGGGCCCGCAGAGCTCCACTCAGCACAGGTACTTTCATAAAGCATAAACAAAGATACATGTCATTCTGAAATGATGGAAGCAGCATGGAAATTGATTAGCATTCAGAGGATTTTTCCTAATATTAATTTTAATAGATATTATTTACTGTACTGCATTTCAAATAAATTGAACACAAACTAACATTAGGTATTATTTCATGAATCCAACACCATAAATGCAATTGTTTTTTGCGTGTTGTAGCCTTTTTCATATTGTATTATTCAAAGACTGGGTTAAATTGAATCATTCTGGGTAATTACATGTTTTTCCACTGGTCCATAAAACAAAATAATAATATTACAGTACAGTATATATTGACTTTAAACATTTAAGTAGTAACAAAGCTGATGTTGATAAATTCTCTAAGAATTTTTCGTAAAGTCTCATTAATTTCTTTAAAATAGATCTACAACATTATGATTGTCTCTTTGCTAATATTTTCTATCAGTTTATTGCAACTTCAATAAAATCATTTGTTTCTTTTATTTTTAAACACCACCTTATGTTGGGTGTTTATGGGTAATTCATAAAATATTAAGTAATGTCAATTTTTAATTAAAAAAATGCTATTGAAAACTGAAGTTATACATTTTTATTAATTAATTTAACTACATTCCAATTTGTTTCACTGTAATTCTACTTCCTTAAAATGAAATTTGAATTATTGTTCTGTTTGCTACCTCAGGAGCTAGAATATAACAGGAAATCTTACTTTAGTTTTGAATGCAAAGCAACACAATCGAACACCTTATGACACGATGAACTACTGATTAATTGTGTTGTGAATCCTCTGCCTATCATAATTATCATTTTTTAAAATTTAAATCTCTTCTTTTCTTTCAGAAGGTTCATCGGCAGGTTCCAGGTCAGGAGGTACCCGTCACACCATTGACAGCAAAAACCATCCACACAGAGAGGGTAAGACTGAAATCTGCGCAACTTCTGAATCTTGTTTGCAAACAAAAGGTGAAAGGTGTAAAAAATAAAAATAAGAATAAAAAATAAAATAAATAATTATACATACACATATATATACATTCATTATTATTATTATTATAATTATTGGTTGAATGTCCAGTTAAAAAAAATACTAGGTCACTCTGGATAATTACATTCATTCAGAAAATATATTCACAGAAATGAATTATTAAAAAAGATAAAAAATAAATAAATAAAAAAAACCTTGAAATGCCACATAGCATTATAAATAAATGAATAAATAAATAGTTATTTAAGTTATTAAATAGTGCTTTTGCTACAGAGTTTTTTCTCCCATGTCCACCCATTGTCTTTATCCAGGCCTGTCCCCCAGAAACAGTCTAGAGGTTTTAACCCCAGAGATCCCAGGCGAGAGAGACCGTGGAAACTGCATCACCTCCTTACAACTCCACCCCAAAGGCTGGGCCACGTTGTTACGCTGCTCCAGCAACATGGACGACCAGGAGGTCAGTGGCGTTACCTAAACCTAAGAAGAAGGGTACATGACGAATGAACTAATTGTCTGGTTTCTGTCTTCCTCAGTGGACGTGTGTGTACGAGTTTCAAGAGGGTGCTCCGCCTAGACCCCCGGTGTCTCCTCGCTGTTCTCTGCGTCTCACGCACTACATTGAGGAGGCTAACGTTGGCCGAGGCTACATTAAGGAGCTGTGCTTCAGTCCGGACGGGCGGCTCATCTGCTCTCCATACGGTTACGGCGTGCGCTTGCTGGCGTTCGATGAGCACTGTGCCGAGCTGACGGACTGCATGCCTGTGCGGACGGCTTTGCTGCGGGAGATTCGCTCCATCTACTCTCACAGCGACGTGGTGCTCACCTCCAAGTTCTCACCCACTCACTGTCAGTTCGCATCGGGCTGCCTCAGCGGACGCGTAGCTCTGTATCAACCACACTTTTAACTCATACAAACGCATTAGAATTTACACGGATCGATGGACTGTTTGAAAGAAGATTCTTGGTCAGGTGGATAATGGGAGAACGAAACTACCTTAAACAGAATGTGTGTGGGTTTTTTTTTTTGGTGTGTGTGAGGTCACGCTGCATGTGAATGACTTCTACATGTTTGTCACTTTTAGATGTAAATGTTCTTTATGATGTGTACACTTAATCCGTTCGACAAGGAAAGGAAAATGCATTGGTTTTTCTCCACGATAGAGGTTGAATGAGTCACGTGAGTGTTAGAGAATTCTGGGAGAATTAATATTTTTTTGGGTTGCTCATCCATGCACCTCTGCAGTAACCGCTTAAGCCAATCATTTTCATGCAACTGTAAGCAGTTCAAGCTGATGGCAGTTTTTGCCAAACGTTTTAAACTTTGCAATGCCATATTCATTTTCAGAAACATTTATTTCTGGAAGTACGTCACTTTTACTAATCGTTTTATTTTGGACTGCTTGTCTGTAATAACACTATATTGTCAATGCAGTATGTACCATGTACGTGTGAGTATTGGGACGGATACGACTTCTGCCAATAGTTGACTGAATGAACTGGGAATTTTGTAGTGTTCTGTTTTTCATATGCTTCTGGCCTCTACATGGACAATCAGCAGTTATGAAATATTTAAATACTCACATTGTTGGGAGCTTTGAACCCTAGACATGAGGATGATGGGAGAAGGCAGGTTTAACTGTTGGATGAGTGTTTTATACGGATGAGTTTAGCTTTCGTAAAAAGGAAAAAAAGAAGACAAAATCACTAGTATCAGTCATCCTGCTCGGTTATTAAAATATTGACCGCTCTTTAACATGGAAATTTAAAACCAGAGTAACAGTGAAAGGATACCTTATTCATCCATGATTCTCATCTGATTCACTTTATTCATGTTAATAATACTAAGGATGCAGTGGTACAGATATATTGAATAAAGAAACTTTTTCATAACTTTTTGTTTGACGTGAGAAAAAAAAATGCTGTAAAAAAACTGTTTTTAAGCAAAAATAATTTGACTTGTATTAGCATACCTTAGACTGACGGATTACACTGAATATGCATTAGGACAGGCTTGGCCCTTCAGCTCAAGTGCTGGATCGGGGAAAATGTCATCCATATGAAATAGAAAATATGTAGAATTTGTTAATTCCATATGGCATAGGGTTTTAGATAACATACACAATACCTTTCATAGGTTTGGAGTCGTTAGGATTTTTTCAAATGTTTTTTAAAATTAGTCTCTTATGTTCACAAGGCTGCAGTTATTTGAGTATGATTATTCTAATTTAAAGTGACTTGATGTTTGATGATTTTATATATTTTTGTCATTTATGCAATGTTAAAGCTCATGTGATGTTTCAGCAGTTCCAGTCTTCGATGTCTCACAATCCATCAGAAAATTTTCTAATAATATTAATATTAATGTTTAAAACAGTTGTGCTGCTGAATATTGTTTTTGAGGAAACCATAATTTCAGGACTCTTTGCTGAATAGAAAATTTAATAGAACAGCATTTATTGGAAATAGAAATTTTTTGTAACAATATAAATGTCTTTACTGTCATTTATGATCAATTATTTGCATCCTTGCTGTATGGAAGTATTACTTTAAGTAAACTTTCCCAATACTTGTGAAGGGAAGTGTATATAAAAGTCTGAAAGCAGGGGTGTGGAAAACAAACTGGATTGCTTAGGAAGTGTGAAACCCACAGATCTGCTGTTTTATAGTAAATTTGTAGATTTTTTTTATACATAATGCACTTTTTAAAACTTTATTTCTAAACAGCAACACAGAATAGCTACTGTAAGGATTAATAACACCTCAAACGTATTTAGTAGTAACACTATACATGTTATAGAGCAAAGTATTTAAAGCTTTATATTACCCCCCCATTAAAAAAAGTTCTGTACAAATAAAAACATTTTGTGTATGCGCAAAAACGATCGTAATAATGTCAAATCAGACAGTTTGTGTGAAGAGAACCAATATATTCTTATATTATGATTTCCAAATGAGAATGGATAAATGCTGTATTTTAACTTCTTAACGAACTGTCCAATTTTTATGTGTGATTGCAAGAAATGTCCTAATGCTGGTACATAGCTGGCTTTCAGGCATATTGAATAGGAAAAAATAATCATACCGTGCTAATGCCAATAAATGATAGCTGAGGAAACGGAGAAGTGCTTTCTGTAAAATCTTTATTAGCTTTATTATAATATCATCATTACATTCTGAGTGTAGAAACCAGCTACAATCTCAGAGTCTCGCTCACAAATGAGGCATTCGTAGAAATCTCTGTTAGCTGTGTAAAAAACAAAACATTCAAATGTTGAACAGCAGATCTGGGATACATTGTGTACTCAGACTCAGCAAAAAGTGAAAACAAGCTGCTTTTTAATCATTCATAAGACTCTCAGTTATCTCATTTTCAGCTTTTAGGAGTGTAGAGGAAGCTGTCAGTTTACAGTCCAGCAGACCGCCCTCATTAGTTTGTACAAGTGCTGCTCACTTCCGTCTAACTTTGTTGAGACGCTGTTGTTGTTCTCTGCGGCGGTTGAGGATCTTGGTGCTGGCGCGGAGTTTGCGCATTCGCATGGCTCGGATCCGTACCTGATTGTCCCGGGGGATTTTCCCACCGCTGGCCAGGATTTGTTTAAGACGATCCTGCGAGGTCTTGGTGAGGGCGAAGTCACAGATGGTCGCGTGAGGCTCTGACCCTACAGAGCAGTGCCGGATGCGTGGGAAATAGCCTTCTGCCCACACCGTTATCTTGTACTCACCTGGATTCAACAAACGCCAGTAATCGCCATCTACAGCTGCAAGCATGTGAAAGAAATCAAGGCATTATTTTCAGTATTAACAACAACAGTAATTGAATGCTGTTTGATGTAGCGTAGTGATTTGATTTCTAGAGGTATAACAGGCTTTTAATTAACTAAAGCAAGAAAATTTTTAGTACCTGAAATAAAATAAAGTGAAATGCAAGAAAATGTAAACTTATTTTATTTTAGCTTTAATCATCACAATAAAAAAAAAAATAATACAATTTTGAGATGTAAACTCGAATGATGAAACATAAATTTGAAAAAAAAAAAAAAGTTCACGTCTTGCAATGGGGCCTGTTCACTCCACAATCAAACATAAATCTAACAGTGACTTTTTAGTGTTGTGGAGTATTATTAGTGTTGAGTTTCTTTCGAAATTTAACTTTTCTCTCAAAATTGTTATTGTGAGAAAACATGTACAAACTGAAAGTAATAAATAAAAATAAAAATGAACAAAAACATATATATAATTTGTAGGAAATTATAATCACAACAAAATTGAAACTTACAAAAAATATATATATATTAACATTAAAAAGTGCTTTATATTCGTTTTCTAAAGAATTTTTTTTAATATATTTATATATATATGCTTATATATAGGTTGATAATACCACAGCCTGGGGCAGAATTCTTTTGTTTTTGCTGTACCTATTTCAACCACTAGCTGTCTATCTCGCATACTGCACTTTTTAGTGAAAATATAAAATAGATATATCTAAAAAAAAATGTAAAAATTTTATCAGTTATATGAAATAAAAGTATACCAGATCTTATGTCATGGTCCAGGCCGTCCACTTTAATGACAGCATTTGCGATGCCAACTCTAGTGTCCTTGTCTCTGATGACGCCCTTTATGCCTCTGTGCACCTGCAGATGAAAATGGAATTGGGTTCCAGCAGGATCACATTCTGTGCAGGGCAAATGGAAAGTCAACCCACCTGCTCCATGTACAGCAGGAGAGACTCTTTGTTGTTCTCCCACTCGAAAGGAAGCTCACTGGCGTGTGGGAACTTATCACAGGACAGTTCTACAGTTATTTCGAAACAATTCGTATGAAGGTAACTGAAGTCATTCATACCTACAAACCAAAAATAAGATGTAAGAACCAGAAATAAGTACTCTTATACACACTATATACAGGCTTATGGATTATATGCATGTGTGTTTGATGTTGACTCACTTCCTGGTACAGTGTGCCAGTCCGCTCCATTGATGATGTTGTTGTGTTGCTGGAAGTCTTCAGAGTGACAGATCCTCCGCTCTGGGTTAGCCATCACCAAATTGGTGGACGCGTAGACGGTGGCCAGCCAGCGGAAGAAATCGTTGTCTGCGGTGGGCGTGTCCTGGCGAGGGATCCAATCACGTGTGCAGTCGTAAGGGTACGTGACCACCAGTTCTCCCCCGTGCAGATTAGCACTTAATACAAACGGGATGTCCTGCATCCAGCTGATTACAGCACGCGTCTCTGGAGCAACCTGAGACATCAACAAGTGCAGAAATATTTATATTGTATAGCAGGGTTATAATAATGAACCAAAACTGAAATTAAAAACATTCTTAACTGAAGTAAAATATTTTTACATTTATTTTACAAAAGCTAGTTGCCAAAATATCTACATATTTGGACACAGGCACATTTGTATTATTTTAGCTTTTGATCAAAACATTCTAGTTACAGTTATATAAAATGTATGACTGCTCTTTAATATGTACCTATAATTTCATATCTTGCAGTTCAGCTTTCTACCAGAATTGCTGGGAACATATGTCAGAATTCTGGGAAATTTACCTAAATTTACTAATAGTTTTTCTTAATAAACTAAGACTAGCTTCTCTTTTCCATGTTATCTACTTGTTTCTTAACAAAACACTTCAGTTTGAAGTTGGTCTTCTGTTGGTTTTGATCGCTTCTATTGTCCTCAGATGTAAGTTGCTTGAAAAAAAGATGACTAAAAGAAAATGGAAATGGAAAAAAATGAACTAAAACTTATGAAGAACAGTTATAAAAACTATATATATACATATTTTAGAAAACTATACAAAGCAACTCTGTATACTATATAAACTATATACTATAACTCTGTAAACTATATAGGTTTAGGGTCTAGTCTAGTCTAGGATCATGGTCTGGGTTTTGTTTCAATGTGAGTCTGGATGCCGTAAGCCCTCCCTCAGACAAAAATGTAAATGTTACCTATAATAACCTTATTATCCACAGAAAAGAGTTTTACATTTGTGTCCTTTTATTATGTTTCTTCCTATCTGAGTTTGCATCAATCTTCTTTCTGGATGAAGTGTGAATTATATTTCTAATCTGTTTTCTACTCTTTCACTGCTGTGTGTTTTTGTATCTGGGGCCCCAGCACAGGGAGCTTCAGCTGACAGGAAGTGCTCACATTCTTCAGATCTACTTGTAGACAATGTGTCCTTATTTCTACGACACAGACTACTGAAAAGTTGAATTACTGCGACCCTTAAATATCACTTTCACTCTGTGTCCAAATAAAATAAACAGTATGAGGGTACATAAAAACCCCTGAAAGAGCTAAGAGGCATTCATTTGCTTCCATTCAAAACATGGTCACTGCAACTTTTTATTACATAATGCTGTATTTTTTTTCTCTTCATATCTTACAATTTGGATTTTTTCCTATATTTTTTATTTTTATTTTGTAGCAGGGATGGCCTTCCATAGCTAACACACATATGTCGTTTTAAGGGTACTGCTACAAGGAAAAGCTATTTCTGCGTGGAGCATATATGACAGATGTATGAGTTCTTACGTACTAATGCTTCAGTTGAGGTGTAGTACTCTGGCATGGGAATGTAATGGTTGCTCACTCTCCTCTTGCCCATGGCTAACTCCTGAGCATCCCACATGATGTTGTTGAGATCAGGGAAGTTATGGTTCATGTCAATGCCTTCAAAACTGTATCGTCCAAGAGCCCAGCCTGACAGTTCTGAACCCTGTGAAAACAACAGATGCACAAATGTAAATACTAGAGTAGAAGATCCCTCTACACTTAGTTCTGTGGAACTGTACATAGAACGTATTATCTTAATTATCTGTAATAATAATAAAAACACTACCACTTATGTTTTCAGTGCTTTTGTTACTCCAGGGCTTGGTGTTAGCTTACCTTCTCATAGGCTGTTTCATATCCGTCTGGGTTCATAGATGGCAACAGGTGGATACGTGTGTCCTTCACCAGCTGTATAACGCGCTGATTCCCTCGGTTATATTCACGACAGATGTACTGCATGAGATTTAGCAAAAGCTCCCGTCCTAAAACTTCGTTCCCATGCATCCCGGCAACATAACGAAACTCCGGCTCACCTATATGCAAAAAGTGTTATCATAAAAAATAAAATGTGTATATTTCGGAAAAGGAATTCATTTAAAATCATGCATTCACAACCATTTTCCTTAGAGATAAATATTTGGGCCTAAATCTGAATTGCACATATCCATTTATACTACACAGTTTTACCTTTAAACAAACTAATAACGTTAATGTGATGTATATTTATATGTTTTTTTGGTAATAGCACTAATTAACTGAATGTACAGTATTACTGGTTACTGTAAATACACATTAACCAGCTTTATATGTTATTTATACAATAACTAATTTGTAAAATAATTTGTTTCAGTCTTTTAACTATTTGAATATTGCTCCATTCACATTTTAAACATGTTTTTACTTTTGAACTGACTTAATATAATTATTTTCACAATAAACAGACTTATGGATCTAAGCAATTCAAATAAATGCCTTATGAAAAAATTATTTATATTAAAATTATATATATATATATATATATATATATATATCTTTTTTTATTATTTAATAAAAAGTGATAAATTAAATAAAAAGTTTTTAAGTGCAGCACTTTTACCTGTTTAATTCATATATAAACAACAAATATGCATCACATTACATGTGTTAGTTTATGTTAAATTAGTGTAATTTAAATACATAAAACTTAAATTGAGGGTTAAATATTGCTTTGAGTATCTGATGTATTTTTTTGAGTTAAACAGCAAATAGGCTGGACTAGAATGTTTATTAAAAATGTATCAAGAACATTTTCTACCCTCACAGAGATTAAAGCGGTCAAAGTGCTACAATATGCTTTTGGTGAGTCCCCAACTAAATCTGATCAAAGATGGAATGTTTATTCTGGCCAAATCCGTAATGAAAAGCAGATGTGTGTCAACAACGTGGTGCATAAAAATGAGACAAAAAGCAAAGAAAACATCTTCTTCTATCGGGTTTAGAAGAAAAATAAGACATAAATAATGAATTCTTTGGGAAACCATTACTGGAACAGCAGATTATGTGTGTGGTCTATTAGATTAAGGGACCTGAATAACTGCTAAGCACAGGGTCTTAAAATGAACACTTACCAAGCTCATGTTTTCCTGGGTTATCGGATATTTCCATCACATAAAGCTTCAGTCCAGTGTAGCTCCTCCCAATAGTGTAGATCCGTGTGATATTTGGACACTGGTCATTCACAGACTTCATCAACTAGAAGAAGAGGTATGTCTGTCAGTTCACTTATATTAGTGAACAAGATGAATAAGAAGGTCTAAAAATCACCAACCTTCCTCATCTCATTGTAATTATGATGTCTGAAGTCAAGGTCATCTGAAGATCCACCCTCGGTCTCAGAAAAATGTTGGCTGTCAGGATCTACACATATAGACAAGTTTAGTTAAACTGCACTTTTAATGAAATAATTACTGAATAATTTAAAGCTGCAACATACAAACTGACAATATAACCATGTGTTATCTAAAGTCAAAGCTAACAAAAGTAGATAATTCAAAGAAAGTGAAGAAATATCCTGCAATTAAAGTGCCCCATTATGGTTTTTTAAAAACTTCTCTTAATGTAGTGTGTACAAAAAAAAACCTTTTTGTTTATAGTCTCTCAAAAGAATAAGTCGACTCTGAATCATTAAAATGAGTCTTTTGTGTCCCAAGCCACTCTTTGTTGACATTGAATATTAGCATATTGCCTGCATATTAGCATATTAAATGAAACCGACCAATGATTGGAGAGGTTTGGAAAAATGAATCATTGAACGAATCGCCTGTGAGTCATTGAACATAAGGTAAAAAATAAATGCATATGATAAAAAAGGAACGTCAACCTGTTATTTTAAACTCCCAAAACCAAAATATGAACTTTCCTAAATTATAATTTTTGTTTTTGAGTTTTTTTTAGAGAAAAGTGTAGAGCACTTTTAAGAGTTTTTGGTTAAGAAATTAATATGTGTAATATGTATATTTTGCAAGAATGCATTAAAAGTGACAATAAAGACAGTTTTAATGTCACAAAAGTTTTCTATTTTAAATAAATGCTGTTTTCAACGTTGATTTATTAATAAATGTGTCTTGAGCAGCCAAACAGCATATTAGAATAATTTCAGAAGGATGAATAATTTTGAAGACTTCTTTCAAAAACATGAATAAATCTTACTGACCTCAAACCTTTGAATGGCAGTGTAAGAAAACAGCCTAATGTATTTATATTCATGCTGTTTGAACAAAAAAAAATATTTGACCCAAATATTTTAAAGTACAGTAGTGTAATGTTGAACCTGGCACTGGGCAGCCCAGCACTTCAGCGCGGAGGCAAATGGTGCCATTGCTAAACCAGGTCTGTGGGCTGATGCGAATGTATTGTGCCACCGAAGGCTCAGGAAACAGAGCCAGATTAGGTGTCTCCAAATCTTCATTCCCAATAAACACCTGCACAGAGATTCTCAGATCAGGAGAGAAATATAGTACAGAACTAGAAGTATAAGAAACATGCTGGACAACATTACTTTACAAAAGATAGGCTTTAAAGATATATATGCTACTTTACTTTTATAAACTTTAAAAGAAAAACTGTAGTGCAGAGCTGACTAAAAAAGTAGGTTACCGTTACTTATAAAACATAAACTTACAGCCTCCTCTGATCCGTTCATGCAGGGCTGCCAGACTGATGAGTCATTACTGAACTGCACTTTATAGGTGCGGACCCAGTTCAAGCTACACACAGATAAAGACAAATGCAATTTTGGCCAGACGAATCTAATGAAAATGCACATATCCTATAAAAGCTGACCTTTGGGGAAATATAAAGTAGCATACTTTAAAATAAACAAACTGTGTGCAAACTGAATGTAATGTTTTCAGGCACTGCATGTAATTTACATTTACATGAAAATGTATTACTATCTATCATTATATGTATATAATAAAAGTGAACAATCAATAAAATAACATGCACACTTGTTGCAGGTTGCTAAAACCACACTATATATGTTAAAAAAGAACTGTGAAACTTACACAGTTACATAAAGAAAGCAATTACTTAAATAAATAGATAAAGTAAAGTAAATAAAGTAAGGAAAGAATTACCAATAATACCAAATATTATAATGGCATGTCGATATTTAGCACTCCTATGGCTGAAATAATATAAGAAACAACAAAGTTAGAGTATTAAATGTACAGAGCTGATCACAGACACACTGACCTCCAGATAGAGTTTCTACCCTGGAGGATGACCCCAGTAAAGAGTGTTGGTCTGAGAGCATTCAGCTGTAACCACTGTTCCTGATCCTCTACCCCAGCACACCACGCTCCATCATACTCATCATCATCTTCCAGACCGGACTACACACAATACACGCGTATGCAAATTACTACATGCTTCATCAAATCTACCTTCAAAATCACCCTAAACAAATTCTGACCTGTATGTTCAGGCGACCTCTGTGAGGACCAAGCCCAACGCTCAAATACGAGGATGCCTCCAACTGATCATCAGAGACTTTCAGAGACTCCAAACCCAGCGGTGGGCAATCTGATTGATTGAGATTGAGACAAACATATTTAAGATTCCTATAGAGTTGTTAGATGCTGTATTTTTAGGGAAGTTTAGGGAACAATTTGCTCGCTCTTCAAAGGGTTTCATCAAGTTCTGTTCTGAAGCAACTTCAAGAAGTAAACATCTTCTTCTGGTGGAAATGAAGGAATGCTGAGCTTGCAAATGTCCCAATGATTCACAGTTATTGCTTAAAACACAGGCTGGTGAATAAGCATCATGCTCGCTGCTTAAGCATTCCTGTATTCCCACAAACTCTTGACCTATTTTGTCCTTAAGCCTGATATTAAACAGATGTGAAAAACAGTAAAAAAAAAAAAAGTTATGCAATACACAAAATGACTAGCATTAAGTGAAAAGAATGTGCTGAACCTAATACTAATAGACACCAGGGACTATTGGAATGAATAATTAATAGCGACTAAATATTAGACAACTTAACTTCACTTTATTTCTTATGAGTAACTTCAAATTAGATGTTTTGGGGGGAAAAGAGACACTGAGACAATAAGATTAAAAAAAGAGAACTTACAAAAATTACTGATCGTACTTAAGTAGAAGGAAGTCATAAACGGACACACATTTTTAAGGCATGTTATAACGCCGTTGCAAACGGGACATTTAAAGAAAATTGTTCTGAATTGACTTCTGATCATGCACTCGCCTGGTTTGGCTCCATGGGTCTCTTTGTTCATCTCTTCTCCACTGGTATTCCTCTGCGCCTGATTGTGGTCTTCATCGGGTTTTGCTGGGTCTAAGCTTTCAGTAACATTCCCAGACAGATTTAATATTGACCTTAACTTATTAGACTCAGATTTGGTAGCATTATTATTAACGGTCTGATTTTTAGATGAATAACAGGCATTTGCAATGTAAAGTATTATTGCAGCACAAACGTGTACTCTTTGCATAAGCATTTTACTTCTCCAATAACCTATATTCGTGTCCAAGACTCCAAGCAGAATTTAAAAGTCTCGTAACATAACACCGGACCGCCGCCACTACCGTAAACTGTAGAATAGACGCGTGCAGACTGGGATTATTTTTACGAGGAGTATTAACCCTATACATCCTGCTGTACCATATTGACACGTACATTTCTAAGGCCTCTAAATTATAATAATTAACAAGATCAACCTTTGTAAAAACATCGTTGTACACAATTTTCTGCTCGCCCTTTGATAAACAGTTAAATTTAAAACATGCCAAATAACTCAAACATTTCAGTCATGCATATTGCATTACATGACATATTTTGACCCTCACAATTAAAAATAAAATATTGCGAGACGAGTGACAACTGGCATATTTTTGCCCTTTGAGTCTCTTAATAAAACATATTTATTTTTCTTCCCAGTCCCACTACACTATGGCTCATAAAATAGGCTAATATAATAATACAAATAATAAAATACATTGTAAATAAATAATAAATAATTCATAGGATGTCCCTAAAGGTTTATAAAACTGCTCAGCTGAATAAATAAATAAATCCGTATAACTATTTTCGTATCAGGCTTTACAGGGTTAAAAAGACTTATGTTTTTATGTTTGTGATGCTAGTGTGGTCAACAAGTGTATGTCACATGACTTCTGATATGTTCACATCACTTGTTTTTTTATTTATTTATAAACAACAAAATATACAACAGTATACAACCATATATGCCAAATAGATATTTAATCAAAAAATGTGTGTTCATGAAAACGTCCACAAGTCTTTATTGCTTTCTTACCAATTTTTAATAGAAAATAGATTTATTTTTATATTTTTAGGAAAAATTTCCTTGCATAATTATTTTTAAAATGTTGCATGATAAACAGCAAATTTGCTCAAAAGAACAGACAGACTAATAAATACATAATTTATTGTATTTTTTAAAATATTGTAAGAATGTAAATTAGTCTATCAAGAAGTTAATCGTATGTTTTTCTCTTCTGATGAGTCAACGGTTTCTGTTCAGTGCGTGTGTTTTGATTTTGGCGCGGAAACTAAACGCCTCTATCGGTTGTTTCCGGGAACTACAACATTCGCTCCTCCCACCTACAGATGGCGGCTCCCCACAAACACAACAGCACTTTCATCATGGAGTGTATCAAATAAATTTCCACAATGGCTGGTATGCATCACATATCACTTTGTTATAATGTTTATATATACATTTCTACTCTTTATAGAATTAAACGGGAGGGTATGGTAAAGTCACCGCCACTGACGCGGTTTGACAGCTAACTTATTACATTTCGATTTACTAGTGTAACGTTACTTGCAAAATGTACTAATTATAGCGTTACATAACATTTCGTCAGCGTTGATTACAAGTTTTGGGAAGTTAGAGTTGCTTGTTTTCGTTTAAATTGGTATTCGTTAAAGCCTCGTGCTTTAATTGCATCTTAAACTGGCAGCGTCTTCCGATAGACGGTCGCCTTTCTATGCAGTTTATTGTTTACGGAAGGATTTGACACAAAACATCAAGCACTTCGGGTAAAATAGCCTATTTTAATGATTTGAACTGTTGCCAGTAACATTAACATACTTTCGTTTCTCAAGACTAGCATACTAGCTTCTGTTCCCGCCCATATACATTTTAGTTACAAAGTAAAAATACTCGCGAGTTACTACAAATGAGAGGATGGATGGATAGTAGGTATTTCCCTTTCTTCCTTTCCAAAACCAATAGCTAAAGTTTTCTCCATTGTTTTCTTTTTACAGACACACGCCCACCTGATAGGAAACTGGGAGCATGTAGCACAGGTCAGTTGAATGCCATCTATTACTGTCATTTATTTCTGTAGAAATACTATAAAATGTGGTGTGTATTGTAATGGCACAGACAGTATTTAGTTACCTAAACCAATGCTATTTTGCACTTGTTTTAACACTTGATACATGCGTCTCACTTTGTACAGATCACTCAGAAGACTTTTTTAAGACACCTATCTGTGTTTCTTCATTATAAAATGTCAAGTTTTCTCAAGCAGCACTTCACCTCTATGGGTGAGATTATATGTGGTATATATTGTACAGGGATGCTTGGGCCGCTGTTGATCTGCTTTTGGGCTTACTGCAGTATGGCACAATGGTAATGCTGGATATTTGCTTGCAGATTTCTCTTGATTTTTTAGACTTAAGGCTGGAATGCATTGCACGAAAATTGCAATAGACTAACCATTATACAAAAATTTATTGACAGATAGAAATAATATCTCCCGGTTTCACAAACAAGGCTTAATCTAGTCACAGACTAAAATGCATGTTTGTTATATCTTAAAAATGCATGTTTTATTTTAAAATATGTCAGTGTCATTGTTCTCTGTCAAGATGCATGCCTGTAATGTTGCTTAAATATCTTAATTTAACTAAGGCCTAATCCTGGTTTAAGATAATCCACATTTGTGAAACCGGGCCTGTGTGTTCTAAAATAAGACCAAAATAATAAACATACTTGATCGAATTATAGTCTAAAGCAAAATCTGCAGACTGCCTCTGACTTTTCACAAACTATCCATGATTGGGAAAAAAAATCTGTGCATAAGCCGTGTAGTATATTCCAGCCAACTGATGACAATGCTCTTTAATATTTGCATGTCAGTCTGGTATGCCAGCTACCAATCGTTATAAGCATGCACTAACATTTAATACAGGCTTGCGAGGCGATTCAGCTCCCACGATGATATAAAGAGGTTGCTTTGCACTCCTTATCTGAATGTCTGACAGTGTGTTTGCTTTATTTTAAGTGCAAGAATTAATTCCGCTTGGTGCTCCGCGGCGTGACGGTGTAGCTGCCACACCACATCCTGTGACAGGTAGCTCTCGTATGGAACCTTCTGAGAAGACTCCAAAACTTTTGAACTCACAGCCTAAATGCGTCCCGCCCACCAAAAACTCTGAGCAGGAGCAAAGGGACAAGTCCACTTCAGCTGCACTCAAAGCCTCCAACAAGAGACCAGAACAGGACAGTATTCCCAATTGCAAAGTTGTTGTGAGAAAACTACAACAGAATAATGGCAACATTCACTCTAGGAGAAATAGCTTTGTCATTCCCACGATTAAAAAGGACATGCAGAGGACCAGTTCTTACAACATAAACAAAGCAGTTGCATATGCTATCAGTAAGGAGCTGAATGAAAACTTGAAGGTAAGTGCAACTATTTATTTTTTCTTAATGCATTTTAAAGTCAAGGCTTTCAGCTAAACTGAATTGCATCCTTTGAATTGTTTGTTGGATTCTGTTCAATAGCTAGATATAACAGTTAAAATACTTTAGAGCTGAGAATAAATAGATAATAATGTAATGCAAAATTGCAATAACTTTTAATATTTAATTAATTTGTTAATTTGTTTTATCTCAATAGTCTTTAATTTTGATTGTTTGTTTTTATTTGAACTTTTTATTTTGTTATTGTTTTATGATTTTTTTTTAAAAATTATTAACTTTTTATCAACTCATGAACCCACTGCAGTTCGCATGGCATGGGAAACCCTGTATTACTCAATACTCATACTCAATACTACAGTATACATTGGCATTAACTGTATTTGACAACATTTTCTGGTGATTAACTTTAGGGATTTGGATGTCATGAAAAATATTATGGAATTATATAAAATTGTATTTTCCAGGATTTACAGTGAAATTATTAAAATCTTAAAATATAAATATTTTTTTTACATTAAAGTAATTGATTTTTTTCTCTATTCGTTTAAAGATCAAAACATTAATCAGTTTCAGTCTTGATATTTTGTATACTACATATCTTCATTGTTTAATTTGTGAGCTTTAAAGATTGATATTTTCTCTGAACCGGTCAAATGGGTTCTGTGATAAATCTGAATGATTCGGTAATGCATCTGTCAT
This sequence comes from Enteromius thamalakanensis, assembly GCA_032357475.1. Taxonomy (NCBI): domain Eukaryota; kingdom Metazoa; phylum Chordata; class Actinopteri; order Cypriniformes; family Cyprinidae; genus Enteromius; species Enteromius thamalakanensis. Next base: position 3,742,185 of record JAUCMT010000024.1, on the reverse strand, counting down.
AATCAAAGATGAATGTGAGGTTTTTCAGAAGATTTTCTTGCATCATAGTTATAGCTTGTGGTGGGTGTTTGTTTATTGTATTCTTCATAACCCTCTGTTTTGTGTTCAGCTTGGGGGAGGTTTGATTCAGTCAGGTGCTGAAAAGGTCCAGAGACATTCTCTTCCATATACATCCAACTCCAGGCGTAACTTTGAGGGTAGTACTTCCTGCTCATTCCAGCAGAGACCCAAAGCATCGGTTAACACAGTCATCCACCATCCTGATCAGAAAAAAGATAGAATGGAGAATAGAGACCACAAAACCTCCCATTCTAGCTACATGTCTATACAGAAGGTACAGAAGGCTTTATGTTTTTGTTTCCATGTTTTTGTTTACATGTTTTCACCTATTTTCATTGATTGTTTTACAGGATTTAAGCACCCCTCACCTCAAGACTAATCCAGGTAAGAATTATTACCTTCATCTTGCCCAGCTTTTTAATTCATAACTTTTAAAACTAAGCCGTTTCTCTTTCTATATCAAATACAACTTTTTGCCAACAGAGGGCAGGATGTTCCAATCTGCAAAGAGAAAAAGGGATGGTAGCACAGACAATGAGAAGGAAATGAAACGCCCATGTGTTGATTTCCAACCTACCTCCAGCTCTTCCATTATAAACTCGCCTAAATTTGTCAAACGGGCTTTCGTGAAGAACAGCAATGAGTCTGTGATAACTATAAAGGAGAAACAGTCCCCTAAAATGCTTCCTGCTTCACCAAACAGCAACAACAAACCCAGACTTCCGCCTTCCCTCTCCAGGCAGTTGTTTAAACCATGTAAGGACTCAAACATGGCGAGCGACAAACCTAACTCATGTCAACTCAGTAAATCTCCCACGACTGCAGACCCGAAAGACATTATGGTGGCACATGCCAACAAAAATCCCAAAACTCCACTCAGCCAACCAGATTTGCACAAAGTCTCTCCGAAGTCGAGCACAACATTCGACAGCATCGAGACAGTGCTCTTTACACCAGACTGTGTCTTACCATCGCCCAAAACTCTTAATAAAAAAACAAATGCAGAGCGGGAAACTTGCACACAAACATGCCCCCCTTCCAACCATAAGGAGAGTGTTAAAATAGTCTCGTCCCCCCATCATCCCGATCCAAGATCACCCAGCTTTGCAGAACAAGCCGGTTCTTGTAAGATGGAAGCGGATGAAAGCATGCAGTTGAAAGTGGAGCAGTCACGCAGCCCCAAGGCTATCATGCCTGCCCCAGCTGTGTCGATGAAAGTAGAAGGATCAAGAGAACAGAAGTGCTGCCCCCAGTGGAAAGATCCCTTAGATATTGATTTGGGAGACGACTCAGGCGATGAGCTGAGAGAGCACTGCAATATCAGCCTGAGCAGCAGCAGCAGTGGTCACGAAGATGAGCCGCTGCCATCTCTGGAGAAGCTGATGAGTCGGAGAGACCATGTACCTGTTACTTTCGAAAAAGATGCTTTTTCAGAGCCCAACACGCCTGTTTCTAAAGCAATAGTAAGTTTAAGGATGTTCAGAAAACATGTCACGACCTCATGTGTCATTAATCACTCTTGACAAACACTTAAACTTCTTTTTATTTTTTTCATCTGTTTTAGCCTGAGGCAGTGAAAACCAAAGCCGTTAGTTATAGAAATACACTGGAGCAGATGCTGCAAGAGAAGGAGCAATATCAGAGGTTGGTCTGAAAACCTGATTTGTTTTTTTTCCCTTGAACCTGATCCTCAGCATGTCTTGTTTTGTGCTTGGCAGCCATTGATTTGTTATTGTTCTTTAGATATTAGTGATTGAGAGGTCAAAACCTCATTGTAGACAGCTTTTATTAGTGGTGTTTACCAAGGCAGGCATGGCGATTAAAATGATAATTCACCCCCTAACACAGATGAGAACAGATTTAATATATACATTCAAATATCACATATATAAACAGATCACCCATGCATAGAGAAAATCAAATACGGTAAACATACGCGCAATCATATGTTTGAGCATCCGTTCACTATATTTGATCTTCATTTGTGTTCATGAGGACATGATCAGTCAATGATGACATAATGTTCAATTTTGGGTGAGCTATTTAAATCTGCCTTTATATTGCTGACATTTAGGCTTACTGACCTTTTGTAAGCATCAGCTGTATGACTACTGACATGAACTCAAATTGTAACTTGTTGAGGATCAAGTATCAAACTAATAATTTTTGCCTAACCGACAATAAAATGGTAGAAAAATCTCAGTAATTTTGTCATGCATAAGGCAGACTCGTTTGCCAGACTCCAAGGCCTTCCTGTGTCTGTGAAAATATTTGAAGGGCATCATTCAGAGCACTGGTTGAGAATTGCTTACTTAAAACAGTAATGTGTTGAAAAGCGCCAGCTACAATACTTTTCAGAAAAAGTTACATTTTAGTACTAATTCACCCTGGTTTGTTAATGCCATGCATTCTGGCTGACGGTAACACTTTGGGTGTGTAAAATTGACAGACTGTTGTTTAGTCTGACTGTCAAGTTTCACAGAACTGTAATTATGCCATGGCAGAATTTGTTGAGACAGAGCATGCTGCATTTAGCCTGCGGTTTTATCCTGATAAATGTCTAATAATTGCTTGTTTTTCATTTGACTACACAGGTCAAAAGATTTGGAGAGACAGTTACTCGAGTCATGTGAAGAGGATCTGCTGAATCTAGATGAGATTGAGAACGGTGAAAGTAAAGAGGAAGAAATCTCACTTGAGCAAAGGTATTTTGTCCATACTGGCTTAATAGCTAGCTTTAATCTCATTATTATTATTTTTTTTTATCTGGTCTTTCAAACAATGTTAAAGACTTGATTATGGCAGTTAGTTAAAAAAAAAAGTTTGAATATATGTGCATAAATATCGTTTAAATATATACACTACCATTTAAACATTTGGAAACAGTAAGATTTGTAATATTTTTTTAAGGATGCATTCTTATGTTCATCAAGGATGCATTTATTTGATAAAAAATATCATATTAATGTAACGCATCCTAGCTCAATAAAAGTTTGAATTTCTTTAAGATAAATAAAAAGAATAAACATTTGCTGACCCCCAAACGTTTGAATTGTAGTGTATATTGTTAGAACTCTTAGATTGTTAACGTCTTATTTAAGAATCCTTAAAAAATATCACAGGTTCCAAAAAAATAATAAGCAGCCAAAAGTTTCAAGTACTTATAATAAATCAGCATGTTATAATGATTTCTAAAGGATCATGTGACACTGAAAACCGGAGATCAAAGGAACAAATTAGATTTTAATGTATATTAAAATAGAACATTTGTATTTATATCACAATATTATTTCACAGTATAAAAGTTGTTCCTGTATTTTTGATTAAATAAATGCATTCTTGATGAACAAAACAAACATCTTTAAAAAAAAAAAATAATAAATCTCACTGTTTCCAAACGTTCGACTGGTAGTGTAAATGCTACGTTGTGTTATGTAGAATTTTGACAGCCTTATAGAAAGGTATTGTTAATCTAAAAAGTGTTATTTACTTCTTGTTGTTATTATTATTATTATTGTTTTGTTTTTTTTCAGGGAATTTTTGCAAAGATTCTCTGTAGCCTCATGTGCCATCAGGGACATCCACCCAGGAGAGGACGTATTTCAGCCTGCTAGGTTTGGTCGCCTCTTCAACCACCTGACGCTGGACCTTAGGAAGATTACTGTGACCCCGCGTAACAAATCACAACAAATCCTCTTCAAGTAAGACACAGCCAACACTTTTGTCATTTTCTCTGGTTTATGATAATAGATGTTTAAATATTATGTTGTCAAAGTTATTTTTTTTAAAAGTGGGAAACAAATTGATATAATCCTACCATTTTAGTAACAGATGATACCTGTCTGATGACACCATGAACCCGATATAAAATTTTGTGTCACCATGATAAATACAAAGAATGAGAAAAACAGGATTTTTTTTTCTGTTAGATTCAGTTGCAATTGGGCTTGGTGTTTTTTGTTAGAATACTTTATTACACTGTGCTATATGAGCGTTTTGTTTTCATCCTCTACAGGGCCCGGACTGAGCATGTGCTGTCTCTGATCAGTGCTGGCTTGTTGAGGAAAGCCTATTTTTCTTTTCCTTGTCAGCCTGAGGTTACACGCTGGCTTTTCCAGGTAAAACAACTCTCTCTTTCCTCATACTTTCTGTCCTGCAAAACATTGTGTGCTTAGTCAGAATTTACAGTGGGACACAAATATAGACATTTAATTAACATTTAAATATGTGAATACTACATGGTTTGATATTTTTTCTTTAATGTGATTCTCCTTTTGGGGCCACTAAATGTATAGTCTCATGTTGATCTCATCTATTGATCAGTTGTATTACATAATATATGAATTTCTTTAGTATTATTATTTGGGTGTATCAAAGTTTTAGTTTCACTGTTACCATGGTAGTTATTTGACTCTATTTTGTTCCCACCATCTTATATTCTCTCATGGGAAACCTGTATACCCTTGGGACATCTACATTTAAACCTGTCAAAACTTATTCACTACAGTTAGATTACTTTCATGAGAGCTTATGTTTTTAGCACCCCAACATGCATACTCAACTCATAAGGTCCAATAATCAAAATGTATGTACAGCTAATAACTATAATGTTTTTTCAGATGATGTCAGTTTACCCAAACCCAATTATTTCCTCACACATCATGCAGTCCTTGCAAACCATTGCTCTGTCTGCTGCTCAACACATAGGTATGCTTCAAAGAACTCATCATGGCCAAATATCCTGTTCCTGTTCAACTTATAGAGCACTAAAATATACTGTTGTTTTATAGTTGAACACCAGAGCCAAAGTTTTAAAGTGTGGGTACCCTCTGTATGGGACATCACCCTGGTTTTCCTGAACATGGGGGCATCATTCATCGGTCTGTTCCCTTTAGAGGCTCTGCAACCCTCTTTTACTGAAGGAGACCTGTTGTGAGTTTTAAGCCATGGTTATACTAACAGCTTCATAACAATGCTGAGTTGGTATTTTAATGCATATGTATGTGTCGGCAGAGAGAGCTTTCAGCCGGAAGAAACCAGCCAAGGCAGAGTGATATCTGACATGAAAGACAATGGCACTTTACCAATACATAATTTGGAGAGTGTTCTCAAAGTAAGCTGAATATTTAAAAATTATCTTGTCATGTATTTAGTAAGGGACTTTTCATTTGTTTAATGATAGTCTAGCTTTAAATGCAATAGTAAGTGTCAGTGAAATTTATGTCTGTATTCTTTTTCTTCAATTGTTTTAGTACCTCTCTTTGTGCACTGCGTTGTGTCCAAGAGCATACACTGATGAGGAGCTGCTCCTGCTTCTGACAGTGGTGTGTAGAATTGGGCTGGAGAGTCATTTTCAGCTGCTGCCAACTGGACACTTAAGCATCCTGCTCCAGAATCTGCTTAAAAATATCACACACTGGGATGTACAGGTCAGAAAGAGTGTTTTTAATATTCATATTGGCCAGAAATTAACTCTTTGTAATCAGGCCTCATGCCATTCCAAGCAATTTATCATTTTGTAGCTGAAATATAATGTTAATATAATGCTATAATATAATGTTATATAATAATGCTATAATATAATGAATATTTCAATTTCAATATAATGAAAAAGTGGGTATTTTCTTCTTTTGTGCTCCACTGTTAAACACAGAAAATGCTTTTTATTTTTAGGTGAACTACCTGTATTAGTTTGTATTATTTATTAGTTTATTATATTCTAACATTTAACACAGATTGTTTTTTTAATTGTGAAGTTATCTAGAGCTTGTCAGACCCTGGCTGATTTGTCAGAAGATCATCACAACCTCAGGAGACTCGTGTATCTTCTTCCAGATAGCAATCGTGGGAAGTAAGTGTGAACCTGTAATGCAATATACACATAATTATATGTGTTTTTTTACTTTTAAGTGCTTTCTGCAATTGTTCATTTGCTATTTCTTTAACAGGCAATTAAAACGCCACCTCAGTGTATCTATCATCTCAAAGCTTTTGAATCCCACCTGCACTTATAAACCCTCAGGGACAGAGTTTAAGGTGAGATATAATCCACAGAATGTTAGCAGCTTTTCAATGTTCGAACAGTTTAGCACTTCAGATTGCTTAATGGTTTATGAGTGGATTTGCGCAGGTATATCATCCACTGACTACACTTGGCTGGTCAAGCTTTTGTCAAACTACATTCTTTTTTTATCACTATTTCTCCAGCTGTCTGAACTGAAACCTTTTCTACCTCAAATGCGTCCTTCGTCCCTTCTGAAAAGCCTCAGGTTTGCAAGGAGAGCAGAAGATTGTGATTTAAATCTAGACCAACAAGTAAGCAAAAAGCCGCCTGAGGCCTAAGAGCTGTTGGATCATTATTTTTTTAATATCCAAGAGTGATACTGTAAAACCACTTAGAATTTAATAAGATGATAAATGATCTTCTTTCATACAGGCATATTACCTCTGCTACAGCCTTTTGACTTTGACAAATGAAGCCTCCAATTTTGAGTTTTTACCCTCAGCTCAGAGAGTAAGTGTCCAATTTCAGTTTTTATTTTATTGTATATTATGGGAGAAAATGTTCACAATTTGATTACTTTTCAGGGAATGTATCTTAATTGTTAATATTTTAGTTTGGTCCGAGTTATGCTTTTTCATCCAGTATAATTATTAATGATTGACTTAGAAATGAGGTTTTTGTGGATCAATCCAGAAGAATTGAGATGCTCTGTGAATAGATTTTACAGTGTAGATATAAAGGAGCAGTGTTAATGTATCAGTCTCAGAAAGACCCTGTCAGTGGACACAGCCCCACTCTGTCTTCTGGTACCACTCTCAACCTCAGGGACCAATTATGAACATAACTAATTTTACTGCCAAGAGAAAGCAGTACTTGTGTGAATTAAAGTGAGGAATGATTTTATTGACTAGAAACGTGATGTTTGGATCGTGATTATTTTTTTTTTTGGTTCAAATTTACTACCCTTTTGTTATGTTAGGGGTCAAAAATGTATCAGAACAAATATTTATTTTTCACATTTTTTGCATTAACCTGTTAATCAACTTCAGTCCTGACCATAACTACTAAATGTTATTAAAGAAAATCAGCAATTTAACTCTTTAATTGGCAATTTCTGATTTGGGGGGGGGAAAACCCCACACAAAATTACTTATTTTCAATATATAAAAGGTATTTGTGGACTGGATTTTTTTTTTTTACCTTTATTAAAGTCTTGGACATGTGAAAGATGACTAACAACATTGGCTTTCATGCATTGTTTTTGCAGCATCAGGTTTAATTTATTTTCTCACTTATTTGTTCGTGGCTTATTTTGACTGCCCCATTGACTTCCATTATAACCACATTTTTTGATCCCTTTGCCATGACACCATATAATCATGCATTCTTGATTGTTTGTGGTTTTCCCTGTTGAGAAGAGGTAAAATTTATAATTTTCTACTGTTGATCATCATTTGGCACCATTAACCCCGTTAGATATTTCTGTGCAAAAGTTTGTAAAATGTAAAAAAAAAAAAAGTTTGTAATGCAAGTACACAACTGCATGAAATCTATTCCACACGGTGTAAGTGGTTTTTGGATATTTTATAACAAACATTTTACATATTGTCCCTTTAAGATTAAAGCATAGTAAAATTGTTAAATAATAATAATTGATTGAACACAAGGAATAGTAATATCATTTTTGTTTATAAATGGACTAAAATGGTTATGGTCATAACTAAAAGTTATGGTCATTATGGCAAAATAAACCCAACAAGACTTGTCAGGTCTTGCATCATCCCAAAGGGGCTTATGTTTCGTGATAATGACTAATGGACTGTCCATTATCTCACTACTGTTTGCCAAACAATTAATAAATGATTAAAAAATCTTTGAATCGATTTTTAAATCAGACTCAGCCAATTCTAATGTTGTTTTCTTCACTGCTTTAAGTCGGAAGTGCACAACAAAAGCTTACTGTGACGGGTCTAATTTATTCCCTCAGTATTGTATGAATAAAGTAAGACACGTCTGACTGTGCCTTAGTCTTTGTCTTGTCAGTATTGTTTTATATCACAATTGTATTACTTAATTAGACTAACTTGAGCCCTCTTTCGCTGCCAGAGTGATCTGCAGAGTCTTTCTTCTCAGCTGGAGAAGCACATTAAGTGTGACATAAGGGAGAGTGAGAAAATGCTGTATAGGAGCAAGGTGAAGAGCAGCCTTCTATTCTCTGAGAATTCCTCATTCCATTTATATCAAGAGATCTAGATTTTTATTGACCGCATGATTGGCTTTTCTTCTGTAGGTGAAAGACTTTGTGGCAAGGATATACACCAAGTGGCAGGTGCTTCTAACACGATCGAGGCCTCAGGAGGTAATGTATAAGAATACAGTCAACTCACGAATACAAGAATACTGTTAATTGATGCTGATAAAAGTTGTTCATTTTTGACTGGCTATGAAGGCCACATTTTATTCACGAGTGATTTTGTAATTTAAGCAGCATGAGTCCATTTAAAGGAAGGCATTGTGATTGAAAGTTCACAGGTAGAGTCAGCATGAGGAGTTAGTGCTGTGTTTAGGATGAATCAAGAATACTTTTTCATTGATTTGTCTTTTTGTTACAGTCATGCATTGCTAAAAAAAACATGTTGGTTTTCCCAAACCTGATGTGTATATTTTTGTGGAACACAATTTTTTTCAAATTTCCTGGTGACTCTTTTAGGTATAAAAAAACTTAAAAGCAGCATAAATATATTATAAAAGTGGTAGTGATATGACTTTTTTTTTTTTTTGTCATTCACTGAATATCTTGATGTGTTTAATGAATCAGTTGATCAAACACTGCTCTGAGCGATTCATTCTTGTTAATGTTTTGCTATATCTCTTACGGACATAAGCTGGGGTTAAGATTTTCAGATATTCAAGATATTCAGTGAAAAGATGTGTTACAAAAGATGCAGCTGTGAAGTGTGAAGTGCAAAATGCAGTGCTTTTTAAAGCATATATGGATTCATATATGGATTCTCCTTAGAATATAGTTTTCATTAGACCTACTTTTATCATACTGCACGGAAAAAAAGCCAAATGTCGTTCTGACAGATTTCTCTTTTTGTCTTCCTTAAAAATTAATACTTTACTTTCGAGGAACAATTTACAATAGCCGTTTTCCACTGTCGGTGCCACAGTGTACCAGTGCTTGAAACGGGCTGGGCGAGACAAAGTCATGTTACGTTTCCACCGTCCGGCCTGAAGCTGTGCTTCACTAAAACCTGCCCTTTACATTCCTCTCTGGAACAATGTCACGCAACCCCGTCATTTCTCCAACAAAGAGACGATTTATCAGAAAACTAATAAGAAATAAATCACTGGAACATGATAAAAGCAGCCATTTGTTTACATGTTTTTTTTTAAGATTTAAATCCAGAAGCATCAATGTTTTACAATTATAAGTAACACATTGATCATAATCAAAGAAAGCTTAGGGAAGTACAGAATTATGAAGGTTTTAAAGTTTAATTGAAGACATTTTTTTTTACTTGCATTTGCTTATTGATTTGTTTTTTAACTTTTTAATGTATTTAATCACATTGTGTTTAGCACTTTGAAAGGGAGCTAAAATGTATTATTATTATTATATCTTTCATTAGGGCTCTTGTGTTATTCACAGGGAAAGCTGTATGATTACTGGAGACCCCCGCCAGAGGATGAGGTGTCCAGCTGTCCTCAAGACACGTCGTGCATCAAATCACAAGACGCCTCCGAGAGTACAGAAGAAACTCTGACCACAGAGTGGAGCGGTGCAGAGTCAGATGAAGATGCTGAGAGTAAAGAGGAAGAGTGTGAGGAATCTCAGCCTTTGGAGAATAAGGTGAAGACCGAACAGGATGAGGAAGATTGTGTGGAAGACATCAGTAAGGAAGAGGAGAAAAAAGATGAGCCGAAGGAACTTGAGGATGATAGAAAGTTTGAACCGATATCTGATGAAGAGCTCTTGGAAACTCACGAAGACTCTGAGTGTGAGGAACCTCAACCTCTTGAGAGTGAGGTGAAGACAGAACGGGATTGTGAGGAAGACATCAGTGATAAGCCAAAGCCACAGATGATGGAACTAGAAGACGATAGAAAGTTTGAACCAATATCTGATGAAGAGCTCTCAGAAACTCACGAAGACTCTGAGTGTGAGGAACCTCAGCCTCCGGAGAGTAAGGACAAGAGCGGAGGAGCTGATGAAGATTATTTGGAGGATGTCAGTGATGAGGAAGAGGAAAAGAACGAGCCAAAGCAGCAGCCGGTGGAGCTGGAGGACGATAGGAAGTTTGAACCCATATCTGATGATGAGCTGTTTGATACACAAGAAGACTTGGAGTATGAGGATGATGATGATCTCATGAACCGAGAGGAGGAGCTTCTAAAAGACGAAGAGCCTCATGAGTAAAAAAGAAGGCACGTACCCGAGGAAATCACTGAGGCTGTAGAGAAGCTCGAGGACTTGTTAGAGAAAAATAAAGAGCTGTTAGAGATGAAAGAGAAAATGACTGTTAATGAGGGTTTTGGAGTCTGAGAAAGAACATAAATATTCTCAGGTCGTTTTGAGACAATTTTACACCGCACCTTTATTGCCATCCATGCATAAATACTACGTGTGGCTTTGTGCATTTGTTCATTGTTATAGGTCGTTCAGTAACACACGTCATGCATGTAGTTGTTTACATCTTGTTTATAATATATATTCTGTGTATGTGTTTTGCATTTACCAGTTGTCCTTATTTTGTTTTTACAAGATTATTCTCCGTTTTAAGATGTAGTATGTCTTTATTGAATGTTTAGCCTCAGTTTCTATGAAAATGAGACAAGACATATTTTTGATCTATAAATTTCATTAGTTGTTACTTCTAATGCACACACTGATGTTTTTCAGCTGCTGTCTAATCTAATCCTTTTTATTTTTTTACTTTGCCAAAAGTTTGGGGCATCTTTAACAGAAGGGCTTTAATATTAGTCAACTTTTTATGTGAGTTTCAAGGATGTTTGAGTACAGAGTAAATATAGTGTATTTTTATTATTTAGTCTTCCTCGAAAAAAAAAAAATTCAAAGTGATGTTTTTCATAAGGATTATTTAAAAATCGATTTCTGTATAAAAAAAATAGTGCGAGAGAAATCCTTTGAATATTTTTATTAAAATAAATACTTGTTCTACTAAAAACGCCTGTGTGTGTTTCTCACACTCCAGACTAGACTGGTCTTACAAGTGTTTACATCATAGTCTTGCACTGTTCTTGTCTTCCAAATGGTGGTGGTAATGGAGCAATATCTACCATTTTTTATTTTATTATAATTAAGAACGCCTTGTACATGCATATTCTGAAATGTGTATTTAGTATTGAGCATTAGTCTGTTCCAGCTCTGATCTCCATTCTGCAATCAGCCAAATATAAAACAATGAGCAGATAACATGTTTTGACGGTGCTCTTTGTTTATAATCATAATTAAGTGTGCTTTTTCCCAATAGCGAAGGAATTCGGCTGCTCAAATGTTTCCCAGGAGCTCAGATGTTTTTCTTCCCTCCATGATAGCGTCCGTCAGAAGCGCGTTTGCTGTTGGAGCGCATTGTTTGAGATGGAGAAGTGGCGCAGGAGGGCGTACAGTACCTGTATCGAGGCGCTCGCACGCACACACATCTCGGAGACTATCACAGCTGAGTTCATTCCGCGTCTTCGCTCTCTCGCGCTACTTGGCTTTAACTGCTGGACGACTTTTCTGCGTTTTGAGCGGTTTGTGGCGAAACGCATCTCTGTAAGTAGAGCACTTTGGTACTGTACTGGGTTTCTTATTCTTTTTGTGATATCTGTTGTCAGTGCACGTCTGTATGTTAGTAGTGAGCATCGCACGAACGATTAAGTTGTCTCTGACAGTTCGGTATGAATAAGTCTCTTTTACACACTGTTCAGTGTTAACAACAACATTTGGCCGAAAAGAAAGCTTAAACATGATTAAAATGAAATCAACGTATGTGGCAAGCCACTTTAACATTTATCCATTAAAACTTACTTGTACTTGTTAGCTACTATGCTTGTTTACTTTGAATTATTACAAAGCAAACAATTATAATTTTGCTTTACTGTTATATATTACGTTTCAGCTGTGTATATTAAATCCTAACTAATACAAGTAGCTGTTTTTTTAATTGATAATATTTTGTGTGTGTGAATATTAACATATTTGCTTAAATATCTGTTATATACCAATTAGAGAATAATGATTAATACACTAGTGTGTATTCCAGTTGTTACTTGTGGGATTAATTAGCGTAACTAAGAAATATGTAATGGTTATTAATAGTTAGTACCAATAAATCTAAAATAAGTGCCAGCAATATTTTGAATAGTCAATGTCTGAACCACAAATTTGCAACCAGTTTATGTGTACTAATAACAATTTTATAGTAATTTGTTACTATGAGAAAAGTATAAGGATATAACTTATTATTTTAAGTACTAGCAAATTAAAAGTAAAATAGTAGATACAAGTGAATCTATAAAAGGCACCAGTAAAATTAGTTAAACATACTAGTAGGAAGTGAAATGTTACACTTGTGTAATAAAATAGGTGCTAGTTATTTTAAGGAAATACATTTTAGAATGGCTTGCCAAGCAAAATCTTTCTTTTTCCTATCAAGGAGCAGTTCATTGGAAGTTAACCATTAAACTGTGAAAGGCCAGATATTTTTGGCTATTGATACGTGATGTGGAAGAGTGTAGACACATCCTTGTTTAATCAGATTAATGCGCAGAGTATTAGTCAGCTGGCAGTGTGAATTTCCAGGGCAGTCTTTCCTGGCCCAAACACATTTAACTGTCCAAGTAAGATGACATCTGGGAGAAGAAAGTCTCTGAGTGACACAACAGTAACAGAATGTGCCTGGCAGTAATCTAACACAAACTCAAATATCTAATAACTGTTTAATGCATATCTGAATACCTTGATGCATAATTCGGAAAGATTTATTTACCTTTTCTGAGTTGTTTCCGATGTTATGCTATCTTGTACTTATATTAAAACTAAATTTCAAGATGTATGCTCTCTCACTGGCCTCAAAGTTTAATGCTACTCTTATGCTGCATCATACATGCAAAACAGCATCAGAGCTGCATTGCATTGCCTATGACATTTATGTGATATTGTGTCTTTAAACAGACTTTGGAGCCAAGTTTCTCAGCTGTGCAAAGATTCCTTTGTTGCATCCTACCATATGACTTTCTGTCCTATCTACTGCTTGCTTTTATAGTTCAACAGAACCTCATTTTTATTTTCAACTGAAAAGACAGTCCCTCGTGTGATTTAGCATCCGGTCAATGACTCAGTGTACAAACGGCTACTATCATTGCTTATCCTCAAGGTCCTATGTATGCAAGAATGACATTTTCATGAAAGATGGCTTTCACAATTAAGCAGCTCTCATTGATATAGCCAAACACTGATTTAGCTGTTACACTGATGTCTTAAACTATCCATAGTGGTCTCTATACAAAGTTATTACTTTCTCGTCCGTTGCCTTGTGGTGGAATATTGATGGATCCGGTTTCATTGATGATGAGCTAGATGATGGATGTGCTGTTGAATTTCTGTGGAAGATTATTAGGCTGATTTGTCTAGACACTCACATAACCTTAAACTGATGCTCTGTTCTTGAATGATATATATACAAGGTTTTATACATGTCAAAATTCTACTTGTGCTCCTCCTTCATTCACAAACTCTGCAGGTCTTTAATGCATGGAATATAGAATATCACTGCTTGTAGGTGTCACTCTCTCTTTTGAGCCAACTGACCCTTAAACTCACATGTAAATGTGCTCAAAGTGACAGACAGCTGGTTAAAGATGCATGAAGGGTCTCATGCAGTCACTGAGCTGCTTGCAGAAGCAGAGCTATCGTTTTCTCTCTGCAGCTGCTCAATTCTTGTCACTTAATTCAGTCCATCCCTCAGCCTGATACCATGAATCCTGTTGTACAGCTCAACACTTTATTTTTCAATCAACTTGCAGCTGAACCTCCATTGTCTGGAATTGGCTTTAGCCCATCTCTACGGCTCTAAAAGCAGAATAAGAAACAGCAGTGTGTGTTTGAGGGATCTCTGAAGTGACCACGCAGCGTAAGACCACTGTCGCTATAGGCTACAGTGCCCGCCAATTGATATGCTTTCTTAAGTGCTAAGAAATTTTCCATTGGGAAGATTTGGCTTCTCATGTGTCTGCCCTATCCTTTCTTTCTTTATAGTTCTCATTCTCTCTAGGACGTCTGAATTGGCTGAACAATAATAGCGCTGATGGTTGTGTAGTTATAATCCTATAATGGATGTCTTTCATAAACCTCTTACGCTTAAAGTGGATTTTAGTTTTGCACCAAACTATTACTCAATGTGCGCTTGTTCTCTGCGCGGTTCAGCAGAAAAGTTATTCGATTCCTGAAACTTTCAGTGATATTTAATACCATACTGTCATATCAGCTAATGCTTTGTTGACATAAAATTTCTTCAGGGGCTGCACAGATCTTTCAAAGCCTATTTTAGTGATGAGATGGCACTCTCTTATTAAAACCAATAATGGGATGAATTTTTTTTAAAGCGATTTGAGCAACGTAAGTGCAAAATTAAATGATCTGATGATGTGCTAAAACAAACTTTGTTGAAAAATGTTTCTTGAGCTGCAAATCAGCATATTAGAATAATTTCCGAAGGATCATGTGACACTGAAGATGGGAGTAATGATACTGAAAATACAGCTATGAATTTACATTTGAATAAATTGTGTTTTGGAATAGAAATCTATTTTAATTTTTCACTGTATTAACTATATGTTTGATCAAATAAATGCATATGGTGAGCATATAACTGACTTCTTTAAAAACAAAACGGCAGCATTGTGTGATGTTTCAGCTTTGCTCTTGACATTGCTTTTGCTGTTATTACGAGGGATGCTGATCCGGTAAAGCTCTGGTGCAGTACTGCTGATTCCTGCGCTACAGCAGGTGTGAATTCAAGCACATCTGTGCATTTGTGTTGTTTTGTTTGTTTCTTTATAAAAAAAGGAGTGAAAAAGTTTTGAATGAACGTGAATACAGTGGCCTAGAAAGCCACTGGGAATGTGCTCTCTGAAGAGGAGATAGAGGGGAAAAGAAAACAGTGCTCATCTGGTGCATAAGCTTGTTTAATAGAATGAGGGAGAGAGAGTGTGTTTATCTGAGAGAGGGGGAGAAGTCTGGAGTGTTTACAGAAGAGAGGGGCTGAGTGTGTTAGAGTAATGGACGGAGGGAGGCGAACAGTTGGATGCTCGGGCCACTGTCCCCCTAAATCACATCAGACTCGCACACAAGCACAATGACTCTTCCTTTTTAAGTAACAACCATTCTCTTACAGGTCAGTCGTGACCATAACACAACAATAGTAAGGATAGGGTCAATATGGAGATGTAAATGCTGCACTAAATAACTTTCCATTAAAAAGTGATTAATTCAACTTGTATTTTTTTGCCATGGGCATGAAATATGCATAAGCTGGATTTTATGCAGCTGTTAAACAAATACAATAATTAGTTTAGATTAGCTTATAAAATATGCACTGTAATGATAATTCTTGGCCGAAGCCGAACAAATGAAACACTGAACTGATGGCAGAAAACCGAACACGGTGTTGCCGCATTTTCTCCATATATTTTGCCACTTTTGCCATATGCATAAATTAAATAGTCAAAATGTGCTTTTTACTGCTGAAAGAATAGTGAAGCCTTTAGCAGAGCTCTACAGGTGGTGCTGGGGAGGAGGAGGGGTAACATAAACTTTCAGAATTAAGCAACGTGCTAATCTTGATTGGCTGGTGCTACAGCATTGAATGAATTTATATCTGATAAATAGCTTTAAAATCATGTATGCTTACATTATGTATTAACGACCTTGAAAAAAACAATTTTATTCTGCAATATTTTTTAGCAATACTTCACTTCTCTTATAATACTTAATCTCAATAACGGCTCAAATTAGTAACGGATGAACGGATGAAACTTGCTTATAACCAGACTTAAATATAATCCTTGGACTTTCCTCATTTGACTATTATTTCATATTTTTTATTAAGCACAAATTGCTTACACGTTAACCATTCAAATACTGGGGGTCGGATATATTTAAGGTCTCTCCCTGTTTTTTATTTTGTTTTTGTTTTAAAAAATTTTTCAGTATTCTTTTAATAATAAAATTCCTAAAGAATAGTGCTTATTTAAAATGTTAATCTGTTGGAAGAATGTAATGCATCCTTGCTAAACAAAACTTTTATTTCTTAAATTTAAAAAAATAAATAAATACTAATTACTAATTTTCACTGACTGGCACATATCCTTAAGTCTGCTCCCAGTTTCTCCATAGCAGTATTCTCATGATTTCCAAACATGAACGTAAAAACTTGATCCAACCTGCTTTTGGCGAAGATGCAGTGAGAGGAGACAGAGATTGTGATTGTCCTGGCTCTATTAGATTTGGACTGTTATCATATCATCTTATTATTCAACGCAGTCACCTCAGAAGCAGCTCCGGATTAAAGGCCTGAAAGGTCGGGAGTCACTGAATGTGCAGTTGCACCCTTTGATCTTCACTTTGACATACCACTGAGTGTCCATGTGCTTTGTGCACGTGTCATTCAGTCTTTTTAAGAGTTGAATAAAAGATGTCAAGATGTTTCTATTAAACAACCTTTTAGTGCCACAGGGCGCACTGGTTTCCTTTTAACATGCCCACGTTCCTTTGTTCTGTGCAAACACGAGAATCTTGATAGTTGGTTGTCCTTGGGCAATCTGGACTGAGAAACACCGTTAAATTGTGTTATTTGAGAAATCTGATTAAGCGTCAGAACGCACGCTTTACCTGATCACATGTCCGCTTCACTATGACATCAACACTGACTAGTCATATCTGTACATGTCCTAACTGTCTTGTTTTTCCTTGTTTTGCAGAGCGAAGACGTTTGTGCATACTAGAGGAAACGGTGTGATTGATTTCCTGCTCCCTTGAGAGGAGGGGTGAGCGGCGGTCTCGTGGTACTCACCCCTCCTGGTCAGACTGCTGATGCTGAAGATGTTGACCCATAGTGCATGGCTGCTGTTCCTGCTGTTGCTGTGTGTTGTGTCCACTCTGTGGGGTTACCCCTTCAGACCCCCACTAGATCTGGATGTGACCCCCAGAACTACGGTCCTCTCTAATGGTATGATACACATGCTTTGTTTTTCATTCATTTATTCATATAATACTGAAGAGAGAGATCCACCAATCAGACAAGTCGCTGTTACTATGGAAACAAATTATGGAAAAAAGAGCTCTGTAACTATCCACACCCACAATGCATTGCTTATATCTCGATTAGGCCTCTCCACCCTGTCAAACAACTTATATATTGATATATTTATAGATGTATGTATTTGGTGTCATTAAGATTTAAAGAAAAATTCTATTATTTTATTCAGCAACGATGCTTTAAATTGATCAAAAGTAGCAGGAAGAAAGGTGTATCACAAAACAAAAATATAATAAGAATTTATATATATTATTATATATATTATATGTCTAGCAACAAGTCTACATATTACAATGATTTCTGATTATGTGACACTCAAGACTGGATTAACGATGCTTAAAATTCAGCTTTCCACTGCAGAAGTAATATTATAATAAAATATAATATATATAATCAATATTAAAATAGAAAACAGTTCTTTTAAATTGTAATAATATTTCACAATATTGCTAGTTTTACTGTATTTCTAATCAAATAAATGCAGCCATGGTGAGCAATGCTTTTTAAAAAAATCATTTAAAAAAATCTCTTTTCAACTTTTGAACAGAGTTTGATATATGTACCATTGTTTTTCGATTTAGATTTTTTTTCTGTTAATTTCCATATATTTATAACTCAATGTTCGAAATGGAGCTGGCCTGATTCAAGTGTTTGAATAGTCTTAGCGGAAAATTAGTTTGAAGCGAATCATTGGTTCAAAAGGCTTCATGTAAATATAATGATCATTCAGTGCCATGGTATATCGAAGTATAACACTTTATTTGTCCATTAGCATCACATTACTGTGGTTACTGCCTCAGTATATTTCTGTAAGCATCCAAGGGTTAATTTGGAAGTAAATGAAAAGGGCTGCTCAAGCAGATGCAGAGAAGCTGCTGTGTGGTTATGTGAGGGGGAGTGGGTTCATGGACTGTTTATAACTCTGTACTTAATCATTCAGATGTAAGCAGGGCTCTATCACACTCGTTTAGATGACTAGCCAGCTTGAATTTTGTATATCTCTTCGCTGTTGAACAGCAAAACGGCTTTCTCTCACATCTGTGAAGCAGAAGTGCAGGAGAGAAGGCACAATAAGCCAACCCAAGGTTACCTTTATCTGTAGTGCTTAGTTACACAAACGCAGAGAGGTCAGAGGGCTGAGAGACTTGAGGCCTGTGTTGAGTTTAAAAACACTGAGAGAGCAGCAGGTTCACTCTCTAAGACTCGTCCTACCTTTCCCTGCCAGGTCAATGACCTGAGAAGAAGCCCTGCAGCAGGCTTTCAAAGAACTATTCTCCAAATAGTTTTAGAGGATGTCATTTTAAAAATAACGTGCCAGATATTTGCATTAAATAACTAATTATGTTAAATATGTGGAAGATATATAGTATTTACTACTTCTTAGTATAGTAATATACTATTTATATAAACTATTTCTATTTATTATAATTATTTTTGGAGGTTTTATAGACACACACACACACATATATATATATATAGACACAAAAATACAAATATGTTTGATAAGTGGTGGCTGTGTTGTATCACACAGTATGAACAAGTTTTACGTTATTTTAATTTATTATACATTTGTTGAAATATATCTTTACTGTACAAACATCTGACTCGTTACTTGTGTAGAAAGTGAAGTGTAACACCTAGAGCTGCTCAGAAAAAGCCAAGCTCGGGGGCTTCACTGGACCGTAATCCATCCCTGCATACATCTCTGACAGATCTTTTCATTGAGTGATTTAGAAGCTTCTGCTGCACTTACAAAAACCTGTGAGCTCATCTGTCCTCTCATCATTTCATTTAGCATCCCTGTGCAGGCATGAGCTCACATTAGCACTGTGAGTGGAAAATGAGGTGTCAATTACTTCTGAGTTAATATCAAACCCCTGCTCAGAGACAGGGAAGAGATGAGAGAGTGTAAAAAGAAAAACATTAAAATAGGGTTTTTAATACTTGAATGAGATAAGACATGACTGCAGATGGGAAAAACACCTTTAGACCCTAGAATGAATTAAACACTCTATATATTTAATATCTCTATATTTTATATATCTCTATATTGTATCTTATCTACATTGATATCCTATGTCTTGGTCATAAAATGGTAAGAAATTATATTTTGTTTTACTACCCAAGACCAAGACATAAAGGAGGTCAAAATGGCCTGTGTTCAATTAAATTTTTTTTAAATCAATAATAATGCTTATTTTATTAAGAATATTTTTTTTTAAGAAGACCCTTTGTGTAGGTTTTTCTTGGATCATGCTTTGTAACTACGTAGTCATAGTTTTAGCTCTTTCTTATGTGAAAAATATTATTGCATATATTTTTAAAACCAAACAATCTCAAATTAGTACAAATATTCTCGGCCATTTATTATATAATGACTGCACCTGTCTATGACATATCAATCCATGCTCAGTTTATTCTCACATAATGATTTTATTCAGGAAAATATCACATTTTTATAATTCATTAAAACATGAATATGCAATGTATTACTAATGAATTTGACGTGAATATAGCCTTAGATGCAATATGACATTAAATTAATATTATATATAATATATAATTTAAATGCATTGATATTCTACAGCTATGGAATATTCTAAATGCATTAATATTTCATACCCATTTATTTATTTATTTATTTGCAAGCACTATGTACAGCTAAGTAAAACCCTTGAAAAATAAACACTTCAGTGTGATACAAGATCCTAATTTACTTTTGTTAATAATTATTAATAAGGTTTTCAAGAATGTTCCCAAGAATGGGAAATCATTTTCTTGTGAATATTAGTCACCTGTGAGAACTGTATACCTCAAGAACCCCAAAGCTTTAACTACAGAGTCTGTATCCTCAAAAACCCTGGTGTTACCTCTTTCTGTGGCTGCTTAATCATTAATGAGTTCAGAGAGCACTGTACTTTATACCCTACTAACCCTTAGAGATATGAGACAGAGTCGAGATAGTGGCAGGCTACCTGAGGGAGCACAGTGTAAATTATATTTGCACTGTATGTATTGCACACCCTGAGCACACTCATTATGCTTCTGTCAAATATCAAAGCTCACACTGCTGTGAATCTATGTGAAGAGACTGGTTTAAACATGACTGTAAGTTCCTCGCTGGTTCTCGGGAGACCTTCACTTGTTTATTTAGCAAATACACAGTCTTTCTCTGTCACACGCACAAGGCCTCTGGGATGGCAATCTGAATCATGTTGTGAATGTCATATTGATTAGTTAATTAGCAGTGCAGTTGAGCAGACAGGGTGTGTGTGTGTGTGTGTGTGTGTGTGTGTGTGTAGACTGACAGACTGGACGGGAGTGTCTTGAGCTACTGTAATGTCAGTTGTAAAGTAAAGGGCTAATGGTAGTCATTCTGACTCTGAGCTCAGTTAAAGATTCACTACATAGCTTACAGTATGTTGACATCCCCTGCTAATTGACAGGTTAGGCAAGGCCCTCAATTCCAGTGTGCAGACAGTTGTTAATGTTACATTCTAGAGAACTTTATGCTTTCGTGGGTTTGAGTTTCAGTTTGAATGGGATTTAACTCTTTATACTGGTTGCATAATCTATTGCAAACAAAAAAGAGTAATGGGGTTGAACTCCCTATTAATACTTATGGTTTTAAAATGAAATGCTTACGTCACATATAGCTGTGTTGTTTGAGCGTCCACATACTTTTGAGCATATAGCATAAATGCATATTACATATTAGATTGGTTAATGTTTTTATTTTGTCATCAGGACCGCATTTTTTATTTAAAAAAAATTACATTAAAAAAATTATAAAATATTGTTGCAGTTTAAATTTACATTTACATTTGAATATATTGTAAAATGTAATTTATTCCTATGAATAAATTTAAAGCTGAATTTCCAGGATCATTATTCCAGTCATCATTCTGCTATGCTGATTTCCCGCTCAAGACAGATTAACGTTTTTGAAACCTTGACCACTTTACAAGATTATTTATTGAATAGGAAGCAGAACATAATTGTTTTGAAAAAGATAGTTTTGGTAACAAAGTAAAAGACCTCTCACTTTTGATCAATTAGATGCTAAATAAAAGATAAAAGTTTTCATTTTTTAAAGTAAAAATAAATCCAAACTTTTGAACAATGTTGTTTGTTGTGTGTGACGAATGCAATCTGCCACAGTCAGTTGTGTTGTCCCTGTAGTGCTGAGTCATTTTAGTGGGCTGCTGCCTCACCTTACATGTCTCAATGGCTGGATTATACTTCATCCAGAGAACAGGAAATGCTGGTATTGTTTTATATTGCTTCATTGTTACTCTACAATGGATCTTACACTAGACTGAAATACAGGAATCTGTAATAAAAGAAGCAGGAGAGTTATGAGATATTATTTAGGCCCAGAGATTTAATCACTAAACTGAATGTTAGAAAAATAGCTTCAATTCTTTTTTTGATAAAGGCATTTACACCAGAATAATTACATTCTTATGTGTTCTTAGAAAAACAAACACAATGGAGGTTGCATTGTACAGTGATGTCAGAGAGTAATACCACGGTAGTAAATGATTACAGTATTTGTAAAGCAATGTAAATATGGGAAGTGAATTGTAATGCCATCAGTTCAACCACTTCAATCATATCCTGTGATGTGCATTTTTTTTAGCCTTTGTTTTATGTATGAAGTCTTTTTATTTTAAAAATAAATTCATATATATATATATATGGAGTAAACTGGTTTAACTCTATTATACATATTTAATATATAAATAATAGATTTCATATAAATAACTATTATTAAGGTGTATACACCCTGTATAATATATATATATATATATATACACATAGATTTAAATATAAAAAAAATATGCATGTACGAGTGTGTATTTATACATAATAAATACACATAGTATGTAAGCAAAAACGTTTTTTTTGGATGGGATTAATCGTTTGATAGCACAATGTTGTGGAAATTAAATCCAATACTCATTCCCACTTTAGTTTGCCAGTGTTTCATTAACCTCCATCTGTTCCTTGTAAGATCCCATGAACATCTTGAACAGACAACCATTTGTGCAGCTTTCAATCCTGAGGAGCTCTATTTGAGTGCTCAAGAAAACGAGTAATTCTGGTTTGTGGAAATAATAGCGTGTGTCTCCTGTGCTGCCATGTGCCTGAGAATGACAATCACGTCTGGGTCGTGTGGTTTGTATCTATGTAATAGCAGGCCTGGAGAGGGATATCCGTCAGGTTGGGATGGATGTCGCTTCATGCTGGGCCAGTGCCATTTTAACACATCTCTTGACAGTCGTTTGAAGTTCAAAGCTGCTCTGCTCACCCCAACACTGGGGTATCGTGGAGGTCTCTGTGTTATGTGCTTGTAAAGTTTTGTTCTGTTTGAATAACCTTGGCTTGTGATTCGTTTACCATTTTGAACTGCTGTTGGTGATGAATCTGGTGCCTAGTGGAAAAATACAACATAGTGTATCAGTAAGACAGCGTAAATGATGTGTGCATGGGAATGCATTTGTGACTGTATGTACTGGTCAGACTAATAATCTGTTTGGCTCTGTCCGTTTGAGATTGACCCCATGCTTCTGACCCACTGAAGAGTGATGACGGAATAATATCTGGAGGACTGTGGGAAACACAATGTGATCTGATAGTGTATGTCTGAGAGGATCAATCTGTTCTGTTAACATTGTAGACTCTGTTCTGGAGATGGATGGTGAAGATATTAAAAGGGAAAGATGACAACAATTGGAAGCGAGCTCATTGGGGATCATTTTGCTATTTAACTTTGAGACAGTGGATTGGATTTATGGCTTTTCTTAAGGTTTTTGAAATAGTTTGATGAATGAATTCTTCCTGTCTCATGACCTCTTGCACAGTGATTATTATTTTGATTCATTTCAGCCAAAGCAGAGCTTTCAAGCTGTTCCATAAGCACCACTGACACTGAAAGGAATAATATTCAGAATTATGGTGTTTATATATAAATATATATATATCAGCAACAATAATAAATATATTAGGGGTGGGCATAGATTTTTTTTAAATCTAGAATAAAATGGCTCATTTGAATTCTGGCAAAGGCATTCAGAATATGTGTGCTAAATAATAACTAAATGTAAAGCCCTATTTGGACGAGACTAGTTTTACAGGGGGTCATTAGAGAAATTTTTCGGATTTTAATTCAGTCCGAATCTGCCATGTTTGTGTTTTCTCTCACAACTTCTATGATAATTCTAGAGTCCAAATGCAATGTCTGTGATATTATTTTTCACAACGCATTTCCTTGTGTGTTTTAGCCAACGCGATAAACTGTAGATGCTCTTACCACACACATTCAATATATTTTGATATATTAAATAAATAAATAAATAAATAAATACAAATAAAGAGCCAGATCATGTGAACTGTTAAGACTGGCTATTGTAATATCAGTATCTCACATTCATTTCTGCGCTCGGTTACATATGTTTTAATTGTCAAAATTAAACATGGGTTTACTACAAATAAAAATCATAATAGTTGAACTAAACTTAAGTACCCCACACATTAACATGGGCTGCACTAGCTATTTAGATTCACCGTGGTATTTGTGATTATATTAATTGTAATCGATCTGAACGACTAAAGCAATGCACGCATACAGATCACATTATCTCTGTGTCGCCCAGATCTACAAAACACACCCTCTCACCTCTGAGGTGTTAGTCCCATCCGAAATTGTACGTGAAGGTCATGGACGACAGATGATAAGAATCGAAGCTGAAACTTACAGTAGTTTAGAAAACTAGTCCCGTTCGAATAGGGCTACAGTGCAGTTCGGCTAGGTATACATCCGCGCTAAAATATCAAGGTGACCAAAGTCACCATAGCTTGCGTAGAATAGACCCAGCTCCCAACACAACTTTGTGAATAGATTAACGGCGATATTTTTTTTATTGCGTGATAAGAGTCTTATGTTAACGCAGCAGGTTAACACAGATAACGGCCCACCACTAATATATATATATATATATATGTGTATGTATTAGATTTTTATTATTATTACTACTGTATTATGCCCCAAGGGTTTAAATATTGGCTATTTATTATTGTGAAGTTAAGGCAAGTCAGTTTGATTGTAGGTGATATTAATAATGCTATTTTCAACCATCAAATTGCACATAAGATCTTGGATGAGTAAAGCCAGAAATCTAGTGTTTGTGAAATTAATTTTGAATTTCAAATAAAAAAGATTCAGAAAAAAAAAATTGTCTAAATTGTTAGTTTTCTCTGCTAATTCGCAAATTTAAAAGTAAACAACAGCCAAATGGTACAATTAGCTATACAGTAAAAACCTTTTAACGCTAAAAAGGAATAAATAACTATAATTTATTAGCATCTACACCAATGAGCAATAACATTCTGTTTATTATAAATACTGCGGTCTGGAACTATGGAAGTCAATGGTTGTCATCAACATAAGGGTTGACCATCCTTGCATTATACATGTCTTTATCATGGTCTAATCACCTGATGACAAAAATATTTTCTCCACTGAGAACCAATCATAGTTAATTGAATTTAATAGCTGTGATTTGATCATTAATAATATAAGTTGTTTGTTGTTAAGAGATGAAAGATCTTGGAGTAGCTTATTATTCCTAACATGGATTTGAACACAAAAACCAAAGAGCAAATAAATGGTACAGCCTGAGTATTAGGGAGAGCTTAATCAAGTCTATTGAGTGTGTGTGTGTGTGTGTGTGTGTGAGAGAGAGAGTAGAAAGGAAATTAAGCGAATGCAGACGTTTCTACATGTTTCCGAAACACAGCAGCGCTGTGTCAGCAGGGAGTCACAGGGCACCTTAATTATCCTCTTTTTCTGTTTCCGCCTGTCTCAGGTATACGCTGTCCCTGCAGCTCACTCCCCTCTGTCTCTCCGGAGCTGTGTTTGTCAGCTCTGCTGTCATTGTAGTGCTCTGGGTCCTTAGCCAAATCTTGCTGCGCTGCATAACCTGTCCTGTCCCTGCATGCAGTGCTGCCTACACGAGTGAAGACGTGTGGCCTGCGGGCTGCGTGTGTTGACGTTCTTCAGCATGTGGGGTTATTTTTGCAGTACACATACCGTACAGCACGCGTCGTGAGCATATCGTCACAGGAGTGTGATTCAAAACACACTATTGTGCAAACAAGAAACCAGGAATGTTTTATCATGTGTCTGCTCACCTTTGTGTTAAAAGGGCATTCTGCCTCCTACACTCATCATGTCTTCTAGTACTGAAAGCGATTATATAAGCATGCATAGGTTAATACTGTAAAAACATAAAATGCCAGTTTAACTTGGAATTTCTTTTATTGTATATTTTACATTTAAGTTACTGTTTGAAAGCACACATCTCAAATAATTAAGAACATCTTAAAAACAATATCTTGTTTTGCAAAACAAAATAGTTACCATTAAACATTTGAACTGAGGATTTGAAACCATGTAACAACCTGATCTCACAGGAAAATGTAACCGTTTCATGAAAGCATAAAAATTGGAACATAATAAGAGACCACACATGATTCATTACGGTCATGCTGGGAGTAATGTCAGCATTAGGTGTGTTGTCTTGCCTCTGCAGGGCACCTTAGACACGGACCTGGAAACATAAAAACAACAGGCAGACTGACCCTAAAATAAGCCCTGTTTCATTGCGTACTGTTGCTAGGCCTGACAAGCTTCCCTATTAGTTCTGTTGCTGTCAAATATGAAGAGCGATGAAGCCAATTACCTCAAGAATTAATAAATAACATCTGGGTGAGGCATGCATTTATTTTTAGTGTTTTTGCTGAAACATAAAAACATGCCAAAAAAGCCATAAGCATCAAGGCAATTGCTTTTAACATGCAGTCATTTAAAATATGAATACAACTTACCTTGGAGCAAATGTACAATATTTGTCTTGATGTTAAGGTCTAAATGTATATTTTTGAATGATGGAGATCCACTTCTCAAAGGGGGAAGCTAAAGCTGAATGCCTTTAAATTCAAAACGGACTCGATGACACATGAGACATCTTCAGGCACATCTTTACAACACCAAGCACCCACAGACCTTAGCGAAGCATTTTCGGATCCTTTTATGGATAAAATATTTCTTTAACTGGTCTTTCCTGTGTGTTTCAGGGCTGCTGGGCCTCAGGCGCTTCAGAGGCTCCACGCTGAACTACAGTTTATTGCTGCTGGAGGAGGAGGCAGGCCTGCTGTACGTGGGAGCGAGAGGGGCTTTATATGCCCTGCAGGCTAGTGACATCTCCAGCAGCCCTCCACAGACCGTACGTACTCACAAAACACATCAGCACATAATTACAGAGCTTGCCAGGCAGAACTGTGTTGATATTACTGAAATATCCTATTTTCATTCTTCTTCCGCTCCACAATTTTCTGCAATTAATTCAGCAGAAAACGCTTGAGATGCAGACTCCACTCAAATGTTATGGGGGAAAAGTTCACTGTGAGGTGTCATCTATTTTTGGTTTATGCAAACTTCATACATTTTGAAAAATGCAGGAATTTGAAAATATCTGTAGCGACGTACAAAGTAAGAGGCCATTCATGCAGAAAAATGGAATGAAACAGTATCTTAAAATTCAATAAAGAAATGAATGCTTGTACTTAACATAGGAATTCTGTTCTTTTTAACTTTGTATTCATCTAAGAATCCTGAATTGTGCTTTTAAAGAATGTTTTTGTTTAAACAATGTAATTACTTAAATGATTTAATGGTAACACTTTACAATAGTTGGCATTAGTTAACATTAGTTAATGTATTTACTAACATGAACAAACAACGAACAGTGCATTTATTACACCAGTGGTTCCCAACCTTTTTTAACACACGGCCCACACAGCCAAACACATATGTTTCCGCAGCACCACTGCAAAAGAATTTAAACGATCACGCTTTTTGTGTCGGAAACTCGGAAACAAGGCTGTTAATTGTCTTTATTGAATAAACTGGTAATGTATTGAATAAAGAGAAAATATACATAACGGATTAGCAAACTAGACATTTTTTTATTATATTAACAATATTACAATTTCTGTTAATAATAATTGGCGCCCTCCCTGCAATACCGTTGCGGCCCACTAGGGACCACAGTTTGAAAACCACTGTATTACACTATTTATAAATCTTTAATCATTTTTTATAAGTATTGTTCATTCTCAGTCAGTTCATGTTTACTAATGTTGTTAATTATTGTTGACTAATGATCCTTATTTTAAAGTGTTACCAATTTAAGTGTTTAATTATTTATAGTTTAGCTATAATTATGAAAACAATGATTTATTTTGGTTTTCTTTTTTATTACAATTTCTTTTCTTTTTCTTTTTTCCCTAATACATACGTTTCATCTTAAAACATAAGCTTAAAACTT
>JAUCMT010000024.1:3669366-3711785 GCA_032357475.1 Enteromius thamalakanensis | reverse complement strand
TGAGAAATTTTAAAACAAACTATATTACAAACTTTCCATTAAGACCCTAAATAATCATATTAGCTTGTGGAAAACTGTGTTTGTATGACCTCTTTAACATATTTACTGACAGATCACTCGAGAGCTACTGATATACGTTTTTTAAATAAACTTTATTTGGAGTATTATGCACAATGCACATTTCTAATTAATAAGCCTAAAATGCGTGTTTATGTCACTTTCAATAAGGATAGTGGAATATTGGCCTTTAAATGCTAAATATTTAAAGTGTACCTAAAGTATACTTGCAGTAGTTAATTAGTTGTTCCAATTTAGTATACCAGTTTAGTATGCTAAAAGTACAAATCCATGGCATTTTATGAAGTACATAAATATAAAAATGTAGGCTAATTTGTAGTATACTGAGCATGATATAAATGTAATTCAAATAGATTTAGCATTTTTATTCCAAAACATACTCCAATAATCTTTGATTAATTTACAACTACAAGCTGAATTGATGGAGATGTTGTGTTGTGATTGACAGAA
The DNA here is from genome assembly GCA_032357475.1 of Enteromius thamalakanensis. Classification (NCBI taxonomy): domain Eukaryota; kingdom Metazoa; phylum Chordata; class Actinopteri; order Cypriniformes; family Cyprinidae; genus Enteromius; species Enteromius thamalakanensis. The sequence goes on along the minus strand of JAUCMT010000024.1, from coordinate 3,711,257 downwards.
TCAAATACAAAATACTCCTCCCAAACTAAAACCCTATTATTCCTTGCCATTTTGTGTAGGTTTATACACTAGATGAAAACAATGCAATAATAGTTTCTTACAACACATTTCTCTGAGCTAAATGGAGGAAATATGAACATATTAAACGAAGGACAACAGATTTAATTGTTGAAGAAGACAAACTCAGCAGTTATCTAATATTAATCTTTATTTAAACTTACCAAACAAATGAACAAACAAAAGTGTGTACATATTAAGAGCAAGTGTAATATTAATATCAATTCATTTTTACAACAAGTCTGATGATGAAATAAAGGAAACCGAGTACAAATCTTAAATAGAAATCTAAAATAAAATCATTCTGATCAGGGCTTTCCAGAAGATGTATTTGTTGGTTAATTATGTAATTTCCAGTTATCCCAGTTAAAAAGTACTAAAAGGTCAATGCACACCATTAAAAAAAGATCAAAAATCCTGATGGAGACACTTTGTATGATAGTGTTGGAAAGTGTTTTTATGGCAAACACAAGCCTTCAGTTACTGGGTTATGAAAATATTACAGTAGACAATTCTGGCCATTTCAAAATATAAACAACACAGATACACATCAAGGCATTTTCACTATTTAATAATCAAGAAAATATCAGGAGGGCTATGTATCTTGTGTCGTGGTTCAAGAATCACATCGATATTACTACAACATCTAATCTGTTACTGTTAAAGTAGATATTATGTAAATATTATGCAAAAATGTCCATGAAAATGTAAGTGTCTTATGCCTATATGTGCAATACTCGCAGACACAATATCAGAGTTGGCCTTTCCAATATTTCCCAGCATGATTTGGTGTATCATTCGTGCCAGTTGTACAAGCTGTTCAGAATAAGTTCTATAATACTCAAGGATAGGTCTCTGTTTAAATGCCTAGCCCTAAGAGAGAAAATAGAAATAGCACACAATGCCTGTCTTAGCAGACACAACTAATTATAGCCAGAAGTTGAGTTAAGCTGTATAATAGGTAGTCTCTGTCTGTAGTCCAGTGCGGGACCTTGAAAATATTGTGTATGTACACAAGCGTCTCTAATAATTTCGTGTCTGCAGAAAGTCAGACAGGGCTTGGAGATATAAGGAAGTCCTTGTCCTCAGGCTGATCGACAGGCAGACATGTTTGAAGTTCAGTAGCAGTCCTTCCTCACAAGCCTCAGCCAGATGGTGCGGAGAGAGGATGGAGTCTCCTCGCATAAAGTTTTCAGCCGCCGAGCGTGTAGTGAATAATTTTCACATGAATAAGAGAGATTCACAGTGGTCACTGCAATCTTTTCAGAATATGCATTCAAAGGCTTCTGGGATACTTCATAGCGGAGGGCATGATAACAAATCTATATATCGTTCTGTAATTTTGACATGGATCCTCAAAGGGTCCAAAACCATTGAGTATGTTGTGTTCATTAAATGTACAGAAATATTTGACCACAGAAAGCTGCCATTTAACTTTCTGTGCTCAAATATTTATGTATACTGTTAAACAGTCGACCTGGCATCAGTTTCCCACATTGTTGTGCTTGTATAAATCTGTATAACTTTGATTTTTACATCTCACACATTAGATTAAATAATTTTTTTCACATCTATTTATATGATAGGTATCCATGTATTAAGTGAACTAATACAATCAGCTGGTCAATAAAGCTTAATAACAGAGCAATACTGGCTAACTGACTGTACATTGCTTACTTGAGATCCAGAAACTGTGTTTTTTTTGTGCATTTATAGTGAAATAAATTCTGTACATTCATATTTTCAGCTGAATTGCACTCATACAATCTATTTTTTATGTGGCATCGAAGTTCATGTATGTACTTTACATTTCTACATTCAAGTCTGAAGGCTGTGTAAATTGTTAAAGCCACTTTCAACAGATAAAATATGTCATGAGTTTGATCTTCAAAAGTACAAAAGTCTTTTTAAAGCCATGAATGTGTTATAAAGGGTGCTCAGTTATAGCATTGTGAGCCCTGATCTTGTTCACACCTGCCTGCCAGATTGGCTGCTTGTGTTGCTTGTCAGTATTTGTGTCTTTCTAAGTGTGAAAATTTTGTGAGAACCAAGACTTGTGATGATGGCAGACTTGTGACAGCGTATTTATTACATTTCAGTCACGTTCAGCTGGCCCTGATGTTTCCAGGCTGCTGCACTTGACTTCATCTGAGGGGGGAAATGCATACGAGTCATTTATAAATGAACTTCTCTTAAACTGAAACTGCATATAAAAGCAGAACTCAGGCAGCGCATATTAAGATGTTCGTCTTTTGCACATTGTAGTTCAATGAGAAAAACGTGCATTTTCCTTGAATTGTTGTCTTACACACCTGTACTCTGGCTGTGTGATATCTGGGTTTGTGAAGCGGACGTGGGTGTGTGTGTTTGGCTGGAAGGGTCTGCGCTTCTCAGGTCATCTGGGGGCCAACGTAACTCTCCGCTTTCCACCTCTCCCTCTGTGGGCTCCACTACGATGGAGGGAAGGCGCTTGAACACCTTGGGGTGGCGCTCCTGTGTGTCTGGGAAAATCTGAAAATAGATGATGGTGGATTTGATCTGTCAGAGAGATGTTAAATGTTACATCTGCAGTAAGCTTACTGACTTAAAGGAACAGTAAAGCCCAATACTTTAAATATGTCATTACACTCACATGCATTTTGGTCTAAACTCATATGACTTTTTTTCTTGGAATACAAAAGGTCATGTAGAGTAACCAAACTGTTTTTATATAGTGAAAGTGGACCAGGGCTGTCAAGCCACAAAGTGATGAATTAACACCCAAAAGTGTCAATATAAATAGCTCTGAATGATAAACAGGCCAACATTTCAGCCAGTGTTTAGCACACAAATTATAATAATATAATATAGCAGAAAGTCACAAGGACTTAATTGTAATTTTTTTATTTGTCGTGTGTGTTTTGAAAATGAGCAATGAAAAGACTAGATACCAACCTGAAAGGAAACGCCTTGTTCTCCGCTTTCACTCACAGTGAAGTCTTCTCGACTGTGTTCTGGGTTGTTTATTATATCTGTCATTCTAGTGGGAAAATAACATAAATTAGCCTAAAATCCTAAAATAAACTACACAGCATCCTGTCTGAGGAAATCATTTTCAATTGTGTACTATACAAATAAAGGCCTACAGATGAATCAAATGAGAAGATGAAAGTATTTTTGGCAACCAAACATTATATACATAGGCCTAGAAAGAAACTATATAGCGTAAACTACAGTTTAAAATTTGGCGTCATTAAAACAAAGTCTCTTATGCTCACCAACACTGCATTTATCTTATAAAAAATCCAATAAAGGCATTAATATTGTAAAATATAATTACAAAATCGACTCATTTCTATTTTAATATATGATCAGTTGTAATTTATTCATGTAATGCAAAAGTGGATTTGTAGCATTTTAATATGTCACTTTTGATCAGTGTAATTCAACTTTACACTAAACACTGAATGGTGTTCAGATTGTAACACTAGCACACCAATACATAAACTGAAGGAATAGGTCACCTCAATACTAACATTATGACATCATTTCCATACGGTTTTATGTTTTTCCTCCATAAAACACAAAAGGAGATCTTTGAATCTTTTGATTATCATGGTCATTCATTTTGTGTTTCATAGAAAAAGAGAAACACACAGGGTGAGTAAATAATAACATTTTCATTGTGCCTAAACTATTCCTTTAACAAAAAAGAAACTTTGATCTAAATTCGTGCTCCAACAAGTCACCGCATTTGCATGTTTGTTCAGTCCGTGATCCCTAAAAAATCCCTTCCTGCCTCCCATTCAAGCTGTCATGGTTTTAACAGCATGCACACAACCAAACACGCCACCTAAACTGTGTGACAGGGACAACACGGGTCTACAGGTTGGTATGCAAATACCGTTTGAAGCTTGGTAAAATAATACAACAGGCCTCCATCATACACATTCAGCTGATGGTGGTCTGAAGGACTCGACCCTGTTTGCTCTCTGTTGAACAGACAGAAGTCATAGTCGAATGCTGAAGGATAATAAAACTGTGAACATATAAGCCGACACACTAGCACACCCACGCTCACGCACACTCACAAATCCTGTTCAATTATTCAACAGTTAAAGGCTAGATAGTACAAAGGCCTATGAACACTATTCGTGATATTTTGACAATGAGACCCAAATTGATCTAATTGTAGTGCTTGGTGTAAATAAATGTAGAAACAAAAAACAAATATTAGATGAAAATTTTTGCAACTAACTAAAATGAGTACGGCAGAAAGTAAAACATAGTACAATTAAGATGACAACTTAAATATACAATACACTAATTAAACACTAAACAATGGTAAAGTAACACCTTAATAAATTAGAGAAGTCATTAACTGCATTGACTGCATAACAGAATTGTTTTAGAAGAAAAGGAAAGTAAGGAGAACATGTAGAAAAGAGAATATTAAACAGATTTGTGATGTTACCAGGGAAGGGTTATTAGGAGCATGCTGAGTCTAAGTGTTTGAGTGCTATTGTACAAAGAACGACGAGGCTGCTGAACGCAGTGTGTTTTATGCTTATGTCTATATTGTGGTGTCATTAGAACAACACTGATAGATCCTCTTACTTAACGCTGTCCTTTAATTATGGCTTTGCTCAGGGCGAATACTGAGGCAGCTCGACTCACTGCCTTTGAAACAGACTAACATGCAATAAAGCATATTGCAATGTTCCTTGATCAGTTCACCAGTTGGAAATTTTCTAAATCCTGAAAGCCTCTCTTTTCCTTCATGACTGTAATCTATCGTGAATAATAACCATAAAACAGTCACTCTCAGTGAACTCACAAAAGGCCTAGACATGATTTGGCATGTATGGTGACGTCTGTGCTTGCAATCTAAAAATCATCTGGCACCCAGAGGCCTTTGGTACTGTATTAATATCATTTCAAAGTAATTTCTTGTAAATTCCGCCCTTGCTTATGGGCATTGATACAAGCACACATGTGCACACTTACATGTGTGCACACGAACACACTCTAGACCTCATGCATCAAGGTAAATCAGACTAGACATAAAATACCTGTACCAACATCCAAGAGTCATTTATTTACTATTTCCATGTAGCTATATTTCTAAACAAACAAATAGAATTGACTTTTTTTTGCCATAACTATAGTGAAGTGGTTATACATAAATTGTGAAGGTCATGACATTAAGTGTCATGGCACTTTCATTAATGAGTTGTTTAATATACAAAACCAGAGTAGCAGGACTTAATATTTAAAATTCTCCCACATCACATTCTTGAAAAGTTCAAATCATTGGATGACTGTCATTATGTCAGAGTTATTTATTTATAAGTTGATGAAATTGGACATCTAGGGTTAATTATAAGAGGGAGTAAGGATGCAACAGTGTTGATGCACATTTCTACGGATATATAATTTAAAATACATTAGCTATTATTTTAATATGCACCATGTATATTTGATAATACAACAAAAAGAAGTAAGAAACACACAGCTGGGACAGACCAACATACATTTTTTTGAAGAAAAACAACAGGAAAAAGTACATATATAAAAGATTTTACATATGTGGTTGGTGGACATGTCTATTACAACACATATTTAAAAGTTAAGTCATGTTTGCACTGTTCCAGTAGACTTATTAATAAGTGATGCACAAAGCTCCCTTATAATAGAACGAGGGTTTTATATATTGTGACATATATATGCAACTCCATCAAGGCAAATAAATATACAAAATCTTTACAAATTTAGTCGCTAATACAGCACCCATATAAGCAATTAAAAGATGTAGACATTAATTATAATAAAGTTCTGCTGTAAATATGCTGTTAAACCTTAAATGTTGCAGCCCATAACAATATATATGGTTTTAATACCTACTCCAAGCTTTCTTTTCACACTAAAACTGTAATGGATCGGCATTTTTAGATATGACATACCTTTATTTTGTCCCCTTCTGTTCTTGAAGCGTGAGAAATGTTGTTATACTGTGTATATGCTCCCGTTAAACTCGCACAGCTTCCGTTCACATCAGTCTGTCCAGTTCGAGCGCGCATCTGACCTGCAGCGGAAAGTTACTGCTGAATGCTGTCATAGTGCTTGTGCTCATCCTGCCAACGTCATTCATTTACATGTTGAGAGCTGCATACATGCAACATTAATCGCCCAACGATTGGTTACGAGAAGCACACATCCTCGCCGTCATCACAGCCTGTTTGTTCGTGTCGTTTTTGGCATCTCTGATTCCAGATGATGATTATTACGCAAGTGTTTGGGTGAGTTCAGAGACCTGAAGCACTGAAGCTGATTATTAGAAGCGACAGGGTACAAAGAAAAGGGTTTAAACTTCCTCAGAAAGATGCGTGTTCTTTGTGTTACTGGTTAATGACATTATAGAGAAGCTATTGCGTGCTTTAATGTACATCAGAGCTTGTTCGAGGAAGATGAACACTGTTAAAATCTCTCAGGTTGTTGGTTATAGATCGCTGATGCCCCCTGCTGCTAAAAGTAATTATTGACCATCATTACATTTTGTTTTCCTCACTGAAGTAAACATAGGCCTTTTGTTTGCTTGCTTGCATCAATATTTCTTTCTTTCTTGCTAGTATAATGTTTTTCTTGCAGATTTGTTTCAATTCACTTTAAATGAAAATGGCTGAAATGCACTCACCCTCATGTAGTCATCCAAAATGTAGATAAGTTTGTTTCTTCATCGGAACAGATTTGGAAAAGTTTTGCATAACCAATGGATCCTTTGCAGTGAATGGGTGCCGTCAGAATGAGAGTCCATACAGATGATCACAATAAACCACAAGTAGGCCTAATCCACACCATTCCAGTCCATGAATTAACAGAAATATCATTGAGATGTGTTTAACTAACCATTGTGCCTGTTTAAAATACTAAAATACAGTCCTCAGTAAATAATATAGCTCAAGTAATCCACACAAGTCCAGTGCATCAGTAGTCTACCTAGAAATGTGCTTTATGTAGTGCTGCTTCTCAGAAATATACTTCAAATTTCATTTATGTGTACTAGACCTATACTTATAAAAAGTGTAATTATCCAAAATAAAATAAATGTAGCTAGAATAAAATATTTTTGTTTATAAGCAGATACCCTGTTCTTTTGATGTTTTTTATGTTCAGATATTCATATAAGAAAATATATACAAATTAATACCTAAATAGGGATGCACTTAAGGTATAATGTAAAGTTCAGTTAAAAATACCTACAAGTGTACTTTTAGTATAAAACTACTAAACTGAGACTACTTCAAAGTGTACTAAAATAAAACTACAAGTATTACATTAAGAAAACTGTCAGTATGCATGTTTACATTTAGTATAGTTGCGGTGCAAACTAAAATGGATGTAAATTAGTAGCATACTCAAAGTTTACTTCTGTTATACTTAAGTATGCTTATAAATAAACTTTTATATACTAGAAAGTGGGTCAATTTTATTCCCAGTGAGTATTGAAATGAGTATACTACTATACACTGATATTTGTATACTTGTATACTCAAGTATTCTTAAAAATAAAGTTTACTATATAAGTATACTTAATAAAATTAACTTGAAGTATACTACTTTTTGGTAAAGTAAGGCGATAGTTTCGAACACTGCTTGGTGTACTTGCTCACATATTGATTTTGGATCATTTTAAACCAAAAAATACAGCTTTAATAAAAAATCTGTGTATTATGAAAATATTCCCACAATTATTAAACTCGTGTTTAATATCAGTTACATTTGGTCGTTTTTATTTAATGCCAAAAAAAGACATAGTAAATGTAATTTTGAAAGGAAACTTCATCTTTTGATTACTACTGCGAGGCTAACTACTACATAACTACTGTAGCACAGACTGCATGGTGGTGTAAATCCAATATCTAAGCAACCACAAGAATGCACACAGATTAAAGGGCATTGCCTCTCCAGGAGAACACTGTATATCACTCAGTGGCAATGGACTGTCTTTCCTTTCTTACCCTAAAGTACTGAAATAAAGTTACGGAGCACATGCACAGAGCTCAAGGGGAAGAAAGTGTACACGGAAGTCTGTTTTTACCTGCCAACACATTATTTGTTGAATTTCTTAATCACTGGCAGACAATAGTAGGCTTTAGTTTCTCTTATTTCAGCCCTCCTTTCAATCAGTGTTTTAAGTAAATGATTTACGATAATGCTTTACTGGGTAAAAAACCACACAGAACAAATCATATTTGGTGAAAAGAATTGTTTGTTTAACTTTTTATGTACTTCTCAGAAATTTGCTTTATGTAGCCTACTTCTTAGAAATATACTTAAACTGACATTTAAGTAAACTTATCTTATACTTTGAAAAGTATACACATACACATCTTCTGTACAGAATTTCCAAAACACAAGTGAAGAAGAAAGCGAAGCAACAGATACCTCCAAAATCAAACATGATCATCAGACATAAAACAGCTTAGAAACTGTACAAAGAAAGAAAAATGTAGGAGGATTTTGATATAAGAGGACACTGGTTTTCAGCAAGGAAACGTGGTTTCCCTTTAAACTACATTAAACTACATCACGTGCGTCCTACAACATGTACGCGACTACTTCCGATTTTCCAAGTCAGAAGACATAAGAGAAAAGTGCTAATTTGAAGTATTGATATGTATTATACAAAAACACATGGATTCGCTACAGGGGACTTTATTAACACCCTGGAGCCATGTGAGGGAAGTTTTATAACGAATACACGCATGTGTATATCACATGTAAGTTATTTCAAGTGTAATGTTTATCACCCATTTAAGCCCATTCAGTCTTTAGAATAACTCCAATTGGGTTCGTCTGAAAGAAGAAAGTCACATCAAATCAAATGATTCACAAAACGGATTTGAAATCCCATTCGTAGTCTAATTATTCTCAATATGTGATCCGATTGGAGGGCTTCGAATCATTTTGTGATCTAACTGAGTTTCAAAAAAATCTGTTGATAGAATTTCCATCGTATTAAACATTTACTTGCGTAAAAAGACATATTTATCATGATTTGTTAATGAGAAAAAAAGTATCCCCCCTCTGCTATACTTTTATATACTAGAAAGCGGGCCTATTTAGTTCCAAAGAGTACTAAAAAAAAGTACACTTAGCTGATGATACACTGGGCAATTTTGAGCAATTTTGCCAGGCAACATTTTTGAGCAATGTTGCTTGGGCACTTTTCAATTGAGAATGGCTAACAAATTTAGGGCTGGCATCACAGCTGAATATCACTCCTCAAGTAACCTGTAAGATAATATACTAGGCTCATCTGGACTGCAAGTATCTGATATGTCACCTCACTGATTGGGGCTTTGGTCATTCTCTTTGTAAGTTTAAATTATTTGAACTCTTTCTTGGCTTTACACTTATCTGTTTTAGTGTTATTATGTACAGTAGCTTGGCATCAGTAATCGCATTTTAATAATTAGTGATACCAGGAAATAGTATTTGTATTTGTATTTAAATTTGAATATTATTTCCCATCAGAATTTGTAAACATTACAAGGTGTTTCTCTCAGTCTTGCTCAAATGCTTTATTGTTTGAGCACACGTCCACACAATAAATCAGAGACATGAATAATTATTCCACTTTTTATTTATTTTGCAGCAACCAGTTAAAGTGTTTCTCTTACAACATTAATTTGATTACTTTGACTATATATGGTAAAAGAAAAGTCATAGCTTATTAAGAAAATGTTTTGTATTTTAAAATATGCATTGTGTGTTATGTATGTGCATTGATTTCATCATACCGTAGGTGCAAATGCTTTTGGGTAAATAAAACACTTACATAATATTTTCATTTTTCCTCCAGGCTGCAGAAACAGATTTTTTATGCAATTATATCGCTTTCACAAAATAAATAATCTCAAAGAAATAAATGCCTCAATATGTGATACAGTCAACAGTCTTTAATAGCCACATCAATTTTATAATTTATTTTATTCGTGAATATATATCTGTTTAAATGGTGTTTGCTTGATTACCAAGTTTGTACTATAAACAATATTCCCAAGATATCAGTTTTACAATAAAGCACACTGACAACCCACACATACAGTTATAACATACATTTTTCCTATTATTCCATGTACATACATTTTCCCCTGTGGATATATAGATTTTTAAAAGTTTTAAAGCTTAAAATCTCTGTTAGCTAAACAATACTCTGTGATATGTTCATAAGTATCAGCGCTCTTTTGCATAATAGCATTACAATTCAGCTGGCTTATATGATTATATAAGAGAACACTGAAACGTACATTCAAAAGCATAAAATCAAATCAGCCATATCTCATGTTCATTTCCCATTCTCATCGGTAGAGGAATCCATATGTCTTAGAGATGTTTCAGAGCTCACTATTGTGACCTTTTCAGTTGTTGCTACACTGTCAAAAAACCTCATTTTCTCAACGTGTACCGTATCTTTTAGCTTTTGAATTGAGGAAGCCGTCTCGTCAGAAATGGGTTCTGCAGAGTCGCCTTCAAATACACGTGTTCTGTGTGTCACAAGAATGGTCTCTTTGTCATCATGTAAAGTTTCTTTCACAACATGCCTTTCCACCATTGTGCGTGTCCCACTTTGCACTCTGGTTTCCTCCACCGTCAACACTGATTCTGAGCCTAGGGTTACTTGTAAAGGTGAGGTGTGAATTCCATGTGCGTCTAAATTAGTCAAAATTGACGCTTGCTGTGTTTCTGGTATAGCTTGTATGTTGGATGTGATGACATGGATTTCCCCTGACATCTGCTTTAGAGTGTCCACTGAGGTTGAGGACATATCCGATGAGAACGGTATGTTGACTTTCTCTGGCTGGTGAGGCTCCATTGATATGAGTTCACATCTGGCTGTAGAAGTTACAACATTGCTTTGTACGTCTTTGAGCCCAACGGTGGCAGTGGGTTCGGCATATTTCACTTTGACTTTCGTAGGTGAGCTCTGCGACAGGCCAATCTGTTCAGTGGTTACTGTAGAACTGATATCTGCAAAAGCTTCAGATGATTTCAGTGAAAGTGTTGGGCTGAGGTTTTCCTCCACAGCCTCACTGAGCGAGTTCTTCTCAGGTTCCTCGTGTTCCTTGCTTGAATCTTTCTCGACATCATCAAGCTTCTCAGCCTCTTCCAGTGGTTGGATTTTTTCTTTCTCATCTGTTTTTGATGTTTTGGTTGGAGAAGAAAATGAGAACTTGAACCAGCTCCCTTTCTCAGTTTTTGTTTGTTCTTTGCTAACCGTTGCTTTCTGATCGGCTGAAGCCTCTAGATGCTTTTCACTTTCTTGAATTTTAGCATCAACCAGCTTATCACTTTCATCTGATGACTGACTGAATCCTAATTTTGGAAATTTAAATTTAAACTTTGATTTCTCCTGAGCTCCTTTGTCCTTATCTTCTGCTGCTTCTTCAATTTTTGCTCTAGTCTCCTGTTCTTGCTTAACAGATGGTTTGTCTTTTTTTGCTTCCGTTTCCTCTATTGTTGGAACATTAAATTCAACTTCAAAGCCCCTTAGAACATCCTCAAGTGTGGGCATTGGAAATTTGGGGGATTTTCCAGCCCCTTGAGTATCATCTTTGGGTTCTAATTTAGCATCTGGAGCAATTACTTTGGTGGTTGTGTCATCTTCTCCTTCCTGAGATTTTGTTCTTGAAATACTGATCTTTGGCATTTTTATAGTAGGAAGCTTGAATTTACTTGGGGAGCCTTTGTCTCCATCCAGTTTTTTAGCAGCAGCCTCTGGAAGCTGTTCAGTGGTTTCTCTAATTTCACCCTCTCGTTTTGTTTCTTTAGACACTTGTACAGGCTTGTCTTCAATATTTAGGTCAGTATCTGGTACATCTACTTCTGCAACTTTTACTTTTGCATCAGATGTTTTTTGAGCTGAAGTTCCAAATTTTGGCATTTTAAAAGTAGGCAATTTGAATTTACTTGGAGAACCTGAAACAGCTGTATCATATTTCAACTCTGTCTCTACCTCTTTTTTTTCAAGGGTGGAACTTCCCTCTAAAGCTACGGCTACTTTTGGAAGACTTGCATCTGTTGTGACCTTAATTTCTGGTTCAGTAATCCCAATTTCAGGTGTTTCTGTCTTTACCTCTTTTGCAGTCACTGTCACCTCAGGACCTTTTACTTTGGGTAAGGAAATCTCAAATTTTGGAAGTTTAAATGTAATGTCCTGTCCCTCTTGATTAAGTTCTTTTTCTTTTCTTTTAATATCAATAGATGGGGTTTCAGTCTTTGCCATTTTGCCTTTGATGTCACCAGATAGATCCACCTTTGATGTCTGTGTCTCATAATCCACAGAACTAACTTTAATTTCCTTGGTTTCATAATCAGCCTTTGCTGCATCACTAGAAACTTTTGAAGTGAAAATTCCAAATTTGGGTAATTTTATTGTGGGCAGCTTGAATTTTGTTGGCGAGCCAAATTGTTGACTTGTTATTTCAGTTTTGCCCTCTGTCTCACTTTCTGCTATTTCTGTAGTGCTCTCTGGCAAGGATATATCTGCTGCCATTTCACTGGTGTGAATATCTTGGTCCTTGCCATCTGATTTTGAAAATCCAATTTTTGAAAATCCAAAGCTTGGTTTCTTTGTTTTTACATTAAGTCCCTTAGAACTCATATCAGTTAAATCTGCTGGTTCCACAACCATAACATCTTTTACTGTAACAGATTCTTTAACATCAATTTGAGAAACCTCTGCTTTTGAAACACTTATGTCAATTTCTGGACTTTTCGATGCTTGTAGAGAAATTCCAAGGTATGGTAGTTTGATTTTACTTTCTTCTACTTCAAGTTCAGCACCTTTAGTCTCCACATCTACTTCCACTGATCCTTTGGGTAACTTTAGCTCTTTCTTGTCTACAGATAGTACGTCCCCTGGTGTTTTCACTTCTGCTTCAGTCAGAGCTTTCTTAAGCCCTTGGTCACCATCTGGACCTTTAATTGTTGGAAGAGCAATCCCAAATTTTGGAAACTTAAATTTGCTCTCCTGTTGCTCTTTATCATCTCTCTTCATGTTTATCTCAATGGATGGACCTTCAATTGTTGGCCCTTTCATTTCAACACTTGACACTTCTCCTGACATGTTAAACTTCTTATCAGGAAGGCTTACTTCAGGAACTTTGATATCCACTTGTGCTGCAGGTATATCAACTGTGTCCTTTGATGCTTTGGTTCCAAATTTTGGGAAATTGATTGTCGGAAGTTTAAATTTTGTTGGTGAGCCAAAAGTTTCCTCTTTCAAATCAGGTTCTTCTTCTGGCAATTTAATGTCTGCAGATTGGACTGAAACATCAACATTTCCCACTGATGTGCCTATGTCAGCTTTGGGTAGACTCACATCAATTTCAGAAGCCTTTAGTTCTTGTTTTGAAAATCCCAATTTGGGAAGTTTAATTTTCAGCCCTTTGGTGTCAACATCAACTTTATCTGTTTTTCCCTCAATAGTCACATTTTGAATTTCAACACTGGGCTGTTGCACATTTACCTTTTCTTCACATAGCAGGTCAGCCTCTATGTTTATTTCTTTGCCCTCCATCTCCACCCCCTTTCCTTTTGGCATGCCAATTCCGAATTTTGGCAGGCTGAACTTCCTTCCTGTCCCATCAGCATCTATTTCTTTAACCTTAATGTCCACATCAACCGATGGCCCTTTAATGTCTATGTTTGTTTCTGTGTCAGTGGTTTGTAACTCTACTTTTCCTGGGAGACTGATTTCAGGTTCTTTGATGTCTACTTCAACTGCTGGAATATCAGCTGTAGCTTTTGGATGTTTGAGTCCAAACTTTGGAAGGTTGATTGACGGCAGCTTAAATTTTGTTGCATCTCCTTGTTTCACTTCATCTGTGATGGTGATTTCTGCATCTACTTCTTTAATAGGTATGTTTCCCTCTTGCATGGATATATCTAGCTTTGGTTGACTAGCATCAACATCTTGACCTTTAACATCTGGCTTTGAAAAACCAAATTTTGGAAGTGAAAAGCTTGGCTTCTTCAGTTTCACATCAAAGCTTTTCAAGTCAACTTCAGGCATATCTGCTTTGCCTTCAACGGATATGTCTTGAATGTCAACATTAGGTTGGGGTAGTATTACTTTTCCTTCTGCTAGATGAACATCAGTTTTTCTCATTGGGGCATGTATATCGGTCTCTATTTCTTTGACATCTAAGTCAATTTTTGGTATTTGACCTGCCACCTTGATGTCTGGTTCATGAGCAGTGATTTCGATTCCTTTTATGTCCTTATCTGCTGATGGTAAACTTACTGTACCTTTTGCAGTTTTGACTCCAAATTTTGGCAAGTTAATATCTGGTAGCTTAAATTTAGTTGGTGAACTAACAATCGTTAGATCTTTCTGTTCAACCTCTCCTCCAGAAAGTGTGACTTCTGCTGTTTGTTCTTTTACAGGTACATTGACCTCTGGTATGGACACTTCAGCCTTTGGTACATTGACATTAACCTCTGATGTTGAAGTGTCTGATTTAGAAAATCCAAACTTAGGAAAGGAAAAGCTTGGTCTCTTCACTTTTACTTGGAGTTCTTTGGAGTTAACCTCAGGTATGTCTGCACTTCCTTCAAATTTAACTTCAGTGCTAGGTGGCTGTACTTCTAATTTCACATCAGGTTTAGAAATGTCAGTTTTTACATTTGTTCCTTCTAGTTCTGAATCTGTCACATTAACCTCTAATGCTACTTTTGGTGATTTACCACCAAATTTCGGGAGGTGTATGGATGGTAGTTTAAACTTTGTTGGGGATCCAAAAATTGTTGAACCTTTTGGGTCAGACTCCATCTTAGACACTTTAATATCCACATTTGCTTCCTCTAGCTCCACACTACCTTCAGGTACGGAGATATCAGTTTTTGGAATACTTAGGTCAACTTCATGGGCTTTTAATTCTGGTTTTGAAAAGCCAAATTCAGCTGATGTCTTCATCTGCACATCTAGTGCTTTAGAATCTTGTTCTGGTGGTGCCATCCCGCCAGTTATCTCAGGTTTTTTTATATCAATTTGTTTTACTTCAGTTGTGAAATCTGACTTTGATGTACTTAAATCAAATCCTTTTACTCTAGGAAGGCCAATACCAAACTTTGGGATCTTAAACTTTCCCCCCTGTCCTTCAAGTTCAGTGTCATCAACATTCAAGTCCACACTAACAGTTTGACCCTCCGTGGTTAGATGAGGTCCCTTTATATCTACTGATGGGGCTTCACCTGATATTTTCATTTGTGTGTCTCGACCACTCAATTCAGGTCCTTTAACAGCAATATCTACTAATGGCATAGATTTCTCTTCCATTGTAACTTGTCCTCCAATCTTTGGGATGTTGAAGGAGGGGAGTTTAAATTTTGTTGTTGCGTCTCCTTGATCATCCTCAACATTTGACACTGAGATATTCATGCTTTGTTCTTTTATCTTCACATCGCCTTCTGGTTTAGAGATATCTTGTGCAACACCGACATCAATCTCTGGGGCCTTGATATCTGTTTTAGAAAATCCAAAAAAGCCTGGTCTTTTCATTTTCAGACTTGTGTCTTTTAATCCAACTTCTTGATCAAATTCGCTTTCTAGTGTGGCTTGTGATACTTCTGTTTTAGCTGAAGGTTCCAGAAGTATTGCCTCTGGGAAGGAAATGTAGCCTTCTACCTTTGATGTTTTGGCCTCTGTAACTGACAAAATGTACTGATCTCCACTGTCTACCTTTGACTGACCAACACTGATTGAGGGCTTCTTTAACTCTGGAATGGGAACATTATAGTCAATTTTTATATCGGATCGTTCTGCTGATGGATCTACTGATGTGAATACATCTTCAGTCTCCAAAATAATTTCCTCTCCCCTCAAATCTGTTATTTCAGCTTTTATTTTGGAAGATGAACTTCCAAATTTGGGTAGTTTGAAGGTAGGAAGTTTGAATCTAATCTGCGACCCTCCTGTGGTTGAATCATCTTTTAACATCTCTGTTTGAATGCTCAAGTCAGACTCAAGATTCATATCTGGTTCACCAATGTCCATAGATGTATCTCCCCTTGCAACCTTAATCTCTGGAGCTTTAATGTCTTGTTCAGAAAATTCATACTCTGAGCGGGGCATTTTCATTGTTACCTCTGTTTCCACAGATGCCCCGGGTATCTTTGCTGTTCCCTCAGCACTCTCCTTGTCCACATCTGTTCTTGATGGACCCTTTTTAAATTCTGGTCCTTTTAGCTTTGGAAATGAAAATTCAAATTTGGGCATCATAAATCTGCTCCCTTGACTACCGGGATCAGTGTCTTTAGTTTTTATTTCAGAATCCAATGGTAGGGTTTCAAAAGTTGATTTGGATGGTTCTAAATCTTGCATTCCTGCATCTTTATCTTGTGATGCAACTGCTGATGCTGCCTTTATTTCTAAATGTACATCATCCTCCACATTTGTGGTAAGTTCTCCCCCAGTCTTTGAAATGGAAATATCAAATTTAGGAAGAGAAATTGTTGGAAGCTTGAATTTAGATGGAGAACCAGAAGTACCTTTGTTTTTTAACTGTACTTCAACCTCAGGAGCAGGAAGCGTCACCTCAGTCTCTTTGACCTCAGCGTCAGGCACAAATAATTCTTCTTTTTGGAGACTGGTGTCAACATCAGGGATCTTAGTGTCAGGTTTGGAAAAGCCAAATTTTGGAAAAGATATTTTACGTTTCTTGAGTTTGAACTCACTCTCCTTCCCTTTAGCCTCCAGGATGACTTCATCTACTGAAGCTGAAGGAAGTTTGACTTCTGCCTCAGGTTTCTTGGCTTCCACTTTCAAATCTTCTATAGCTGTCTCTTGAATAAGACCATGGCCTGCAAGGCTCATCTTAACCTCTGGTTTAGAAAATTCTTGAGCTGAAGACAATACCTTTTCTGAGTGTGCATCAATAGCTTTGTCTACCTCTGGGGTAGATACATCAACTTCAGGTTTGGAAACACTTAGAGTAATTTGTGGGGCTTTCATTTTAGTTAATGATGGCAGTTCTGTAGACAGTTCTGTTTCTGGTGCTTTAATTTTCATGGTAGGTTCATCTTTGGTGACTTCAGGCATTTCACTGTCAGAGATTGCATCAGTTGATTTTGGAAATGAAACTCCAAATTTTGGGAATTTAATTGTAGGAATTTTAATTTTGGTTGGAGATCTTGGATCTTTCTCATCCTGGACAGGCTCTGCAATTGATTCTTTGGGCTCTAAAATAAATTCTTCTTTGTTCGTAATATCAGCTGGCTTGTGGGCTTCAACCTTTGGAAGGCTAATGCCAAATTTAGGCAGTGTAACAGTAACCTCTTGCTCTTTTTGCTTTGGTTCTTCAACCTTAACATGTACACTAACAAACTGACCTTCTGTAGTCTCAAATAAATCATCTTTGAGTTTCAAGCTTATTTTTGTTTCTGGAAGGGTTACATCAGGTTCTTCAATATCTATATCTACAACCGGCAAATCTTTTACTACCTTAGATGATTTTCCACCAAACTTTGGTAAGCTAAGAGAGGGAAGTTTAAACTTTACTGGTGTACCACCACTTGTTAGATCTTTATGTTCAGCCTCATCCTTTGAAACTGCGATATTCACACCAGGTTCTCTTATTTCCAAAGAAGCTTCTGGAATTGATAAATCTACCTGTGGAAGACTAACATCAACACTTGTAGCTTTGATGTCTTGTTTTGAAAGCATTGTGGTTTGAATTGCTCCAGCGTTATGGTCAGTCAGACTAGCATCAATATCTGGCTTAGAAAATGGAATTTCTTCAGATATTTTTATTTCTTTTTTCTGAAAATCTTTGATTTCTATCTTACCCTCAGGCAGAGACAGGTCAATGTCAGGTTTGGATACATCCAGAGTCATTTCCGGGCCTTTTTTGTCAGATGATGCTGTTGACTCAACCGATAGTTTAGCTTCTGGCAATTTAACATCCATTGTAGTCTCCTCTATTCTGACATCAGGCATTTGTATATCGGCCCCAGCTTCAGTTGACTTGGGAAAAGAGACTCCAAATTTGGGAAATTTAATTGTGGGAAGTTTAAATTTTGTGGGAGAATCTGTTGATTCCTTGAACTCAGCCTCTACATCTGTGGTTTTACATTCAACATCTATTTCTGACCCGTCAGCATCATGTGAAGAGTCCTGTGTGGCTGGGAGAGTTATGTCAGCATCAGGTACTTTAGGATCTGATTTAGAGAATCCAAATTTGGGAAATGATATTTTCCGTTTTTTCATTTTAGACTCTGCCACTTTTATTTCAGCTTGTGGAAGTTCAGGTAGCTCCACTTCAGTTTTTCCACTAACCTTGATGTTTTTTTCAGAATCATCTGGTAGGAGACCACCTTCTTCTGTCTTCACTTTTGGCATTGAAATACCAAACTTGATTAGTCTAAATTCGCTTTCCTCTTGATCTTCCTTAACACCTTCAACAGCCTGAGTCTTTGAGAGCCCAGTTTCCTCCTGCTTCGCTTTTCCCTCTGCCGTAGGGATTTTTATTTTTGGAACAGAAACATCTATGCTTGGCATTTTCAATTTACTCCAGTTTTTGTCTGTTTCTGGATCAGTCTCAGATGTTCTCTTTTCAGAATCTAATACAACCTCCATTCTGTCACTTTCTTGTACTGAAACATCCTCTTTTGTAGTGACTTCAGCTGTTCCTTTCATAGATTTCCCTCCAATTTTGGGCATTTTTAATTTAGGCAGTTTATTTTTTTGTGGTGAGGAATTTGGGTCTTTGCTTTGAATTTCAGCCTTCAGCTCTCCTTCAAAATCTTGTTTTGAGGTTTCCTTCGCAATAGCAGCGGACATGTCATGATGGAGCATTTGATCACCCTCTATATCATATGCTTTTTTAGTTTCATCAAATGCAGCTTTTTCGGAAGATTTTTTGATGTCTTCTTCAAGAGACATTTTTGCTTCAGTTTTCATCTCCTTGACTGCACCACTGTCAGTTTTAAATGACGGGGCCTTTATTGGTAATTCAATTGCAATACCTGGAAAGCGAATGTCAGGTGTCATGATTCCAAAACTCGGCATTGATACCTTTGATTTCTTTGATTTCTTTTCATGCACATTTTTGTCAGCTTTAATATTGGTATCTGCCTTGTCTTGAGTATCTGTATCTTTGGCTTTAGGGAGTTTTTGTGGTGGAACTGATTGTTCAATTGCTTCCATTCCTGGTATTTCAATGTCTTCCCGCTTTAGA
Organism: Enteromius thamalakanensis; assembly: GCA_032357475.1. Lineage (NCBI taxonomy): Eukaryota > Metazoa > Chordata > Actinopteri > Cypriniformes > Cyprinidae > Enteromius > Enteromius thamalakanensis. The sequence goes on along the minus strand of JAUCMT010000024.1, from coordinate 3,691,977 downwards.
AGTTTGAATTTTACATCTGAAGAGGTACTTATCTTATCATCACATGCTGCCTTTTTGCCAGGTTTGGCTTGTTGGTCCACAAGTTTAATTTTTGATTGGTCTGTTTTGGTCTCAGTTTCATCAAGATGTAATTGTTCAATTTTTGGTAAAACAAAGGCTTTTGTGGCAACAGGAGAAAGTCTCTTCTTTTCTGTATCCATTGTGTCAGGAAACTTAATGTCTATTTCTGAGCTCATGCTTGAAATTTTACTGGGAGATCCTTTAGGTGTCAAGCCAGTCTTGTCTGTCTTCATTTCCATGATTTTAATCTCTCTCTGTACAAGAACTCCAGTGATGTCTCTCTCAGGTAATTTAAAGGCAGGGAATTTTGAAACTGCTTCTTTTACATCCTGAACATTGAATTCTTCTGTTTCACCCCGAGCATGCTTTTTTTCTGATTTTGATATATTTATTATCTTCTCAACTTTTTGTTCTTTAATTCTAGGAGATTTAACCTTGGCTTTTGATCCTTTGTCCTCCATGCCAGGAATCTCAATTTCCTCTCTTTTCAGGAGAGGTACTTTATTTGGTTCTCTTTGTTTTACAGATATTGATTCTTGGTGGCCAAATTCTGAGACATGTACTTTAGGTAGTTTAAAAGTTGATTCAGTGTCAGTGCTACCTCCAACAGTCTTCCTGCTTCTGTCCACCTCCAGAGCCTGTGATTTTGGCTGGGAAATAACAGGTGTTGGAGTGATTGGCTTCTTTGTGTCTGAGGACACATCCTGACCTGTTTGTATTTCAAAAGTGAAAGTGTCTGATGTAAAGTCTAGTTTGTTTACTTCGTTTGAGAAATGGGTCTTTGATGTGGCTATATCTGCCAGTGGTCCTCTGGTTCGAATTCCATAACTTTCTGTTTCTAGAATGTTTATTTCTTTTATATTCTTTTCCTTGTCGCTGCTTCTTGGTGATTTGCTTATCGTCCCTACCTCTGGCATGTCAAGAGAAACATCAAGTTTAGGTATGATCATGACTGTTTTTTCTAACTCTTGTGTCTTTTCTGAAATCTCTTTATCTCTTGGTTTGCTATTGGTATCAACTTGATGTTCAGCTGGTTCAGTTTGTGATATTACGTTTGGACTGTCTAAAATATTGTCCAATGTGGAGGATTTTAATTGGCTTACTGTTTCTATTTCATATGTATCCTTTCCTGGAATGCTAACCCGCAGTTCCGATGTCTCTCTCTTTTCTTTGCCATCATCTCCAAGTGCAACTGTAATATCAGTAGTCTTTAAAGTGGTGTCCACACTGACGAACTCAACCTTATGCAGTGATTCAGTTGCTGGCAAAGTCGGGAATGTATATTCATTTTTAGTTTTAGCTGAGGCAGCTTCATTCAATATTTTAGGACTCTCTACCACATTAATCACTGGCGCTTGCTCTTCCACTATATTCATAATAATTTGGTTGTCCAAGCCCTCCATATCATCTGTTGCAAGCCCTTCTTCGCTTTCTTGGGTTTCTTCAACAGATTTGCTCCTGCGGCCAACCATCCGCTTCTTAGGTTTCATTTTGTGCATCTTTTTCTTGTCTTTTCCATCTGGGGATTTTAATGGAGACTTAAGTGGAGACTCCGTGTCACTTGTTGGTGGACTTATCTCTAATTTTCTCTGTTCCTCTGCTTCCGACGTGCTGTGAGATCTTTTAAAATTGGTCCTGCGACCTTTGCTAAAGGTAGGGAATTTGGGCCAAGAGATGCGATCATGTTGCTTTTTTGTCTTTCTTCGACCTCTCATCTCTGGCCCTCTCCCTTCTTCTTCTTGCTCAGCCTCTTCACCCTGGAATCATTGATAAAAGAAATATAAAGTCAATGAAACCACTGAAGAACCTTGGATGTATTCTGAATTTAAAGAATATAACGAACAGTATCATAATTACAATGGTTGTATCTGGCCTCATTGTCTCAGCATCTTCCTGGGTTCTTGGAGGTGGTTTGCGTTTTAGACAGAATGCCACTTTATATGGTTGAGCATGCTCAAGAATCTGGAGGGCATCTTCATATGACACATTATCAAAATATACTGTGGCACTAAGTATTTGATCACCTGAAGGTCCAGATGGAATAACACAAATGAGGATGCAAGTGAAAAGACAAATTTAGCTTCAGAAATGTTCTGTAATGTGCTATAAGAAAAATCTCACCTTCTTTCACACTTAAATGCTTTGAGGCAGGCGACTCTGGTTTTACTTCCTTGATGAAGATGCCGTCTTTTCCTCCACTTAAAATCAGACCCTCAGCACAGACTTCTTTCACTGTTCTCACTATCACATCTGACTGATCACTTTGCATATCCTGAAACAGAATGCAAGTTATTTAGAAATGTTCTCAGTATTTACACTTCTAATCATCTGTATTCTTCGCTAGAGATAACTTTAGGTGTGTCTCACCTCTGATTGATTCATCTTGGCAGAGGAGCGTTTGTCAAACAGTGAGCTGAAACCAATCCTTTTGCTTTTTTTCAAACTCTTTGTGGGTGAGTCATAGAAGTCACCTTCAGCCTGACAAAACAGCATGTGATATATTAAATAGATAATAGTTTGATGATCAAATACAGCGATATACAATTCTGAATTTGGGTTATGGTATACTGTACATAAATAATATAAGAGTAATTGATAGGGCTCACCTGTTTTGCGTATTTCTCTGTGGTGGGGAATTCATCAACAGGAGAGGAACCCTGAGGACGAGGTCTTTCCCCCTCTAAAACTTCAGGCTCCTCACATACCTATTATATCAAACACCAATTAAAGATTGCTTAAACAACTGAACAATTTAAAACAGATGGTTTAACCAACACAGTCTCACAACCAATTCGTACGTATTCATACAAGGTGGAAAATTTATGGTAATTTATACGAGGTTGAATTAGTACAAATTTTCCACAAATTTTGTACAGTTTGTCTAAACTCCAGTAACCGGTAGATTTAGGGTTCAGGGTAAGGTGTAGGTCATTCGGACAAATTCATTGTATATTTGGTAAATGGGCTTTACTTGATAGATACTCACTAAATCATCATCTGTGTCTTGTTCTGGTCCCTTCAGCCTTCGCGCTTCTCCTGTCGTAATGAAAAAAGCATAATAAGCACTTAAGGATAAAACTTTGTGTGGCTGCTAAGTGAAAACCTCACATGGGACTTGAAGTTGAAGTATTTGCATTATTTTCTTTGTACATATGAACGAAATGTAAGAATCCATCCTAAATGTAGAGCCTGTTAGTCATCTAATATACTTTATTTATTTGCTGTTTTATAGTTTTATACTGATTAAAGAGTCAGTGAGGGATCTATACTGCCAGACCAAAAAAATTTTTTTTTATCTGAAACAAAAAAAGACGAGAGTCTAAGGCAGAAAAATGTTCTGGCAGATATTCCAACAGGATCCAGAAAGTCTACCTGCCTCTGTTGCTTCCTGGAAGTTGAAGCACTCTATTGATCTTAAGGGGTCGGTTTACAGTGTCAGCAATAAAGACTAACATGAAACGATATACAGTAGGTCCGAAAAGGACAGTATAAATAATTAGGTTATAAATATCTGTATATCTGATATGGTATTATTCTAAACATACAATACAATACATACAATATATATATAATTATTTTTACCACTTGAAGACTTTTATTGGAAGTTTACTTTTTTAAATAGTTGTATACTTTTTAACAATATTATACAATAGACAGAAATACTTAAATAATACCAGCAGTAATAATGATTTCATGACGTCATTTCTTTTGAGAAAAGCATACATTTCCCGCTTCCCATAACAGAATGCACTTAAAGGATCATTTAGGTACATAAACATTTTCCATAAGCCTGGCTCTGCCAAGGCCATTAACCTGCACTTTCCTTCAAGCACTTATCCAGGCATCAGGTCTAAATGGCATTGAAGCACACTGGATATTTATGTAACACGTGTAACATGTATTAACGTTCAGTGAACATTATTACACCAGCAACTTTTTTTTGTATAGTACTTTCTAATGATCAGACACTAAACTTGTGAATGCAATGCACCTATGGTTAGACAGCTGGGAAAAGCTGTCCTACATATGAATTATCCACAGTTAAGATATGTAAAGTAAACAGACTTGTTAAAGGGAGGAGAAAACTCTTCCCTTGTGTTTTGTTGCTGTCAAAGGCTTTGAGAACAATTCAACTCAGTGGTATTAAAAAATTAATATGCCATTCATCTATCATTCTGTCATGCAGATGCCAGCATTGACATGTTACATGACACACCCTCTAAAAATTAAAAACAAAATGACGCAAGTTTTGTGCTAACTACAGTTAGGCTCTTTAAACCCTGCTTTTAAACGCAAGGAAACCAAATTTAAAAGGGGTGTAGGGCCACTTTTACTGTGAGCATTTCAACCCAGAAGCTTGGTTTATGAAACCATGCCCTGGTTAAAAATAACCAAAGAGAAAGCATTATTAAACAGGTCATATACTGTTTTCCTTGATTATATGATATTGACTAAACCAATGATTTAAATAACCTTATGTTCACAGGAGAGATCAGGGGTGAATGTAACAGTCAGTTTCTAACTTTGCGTTTTGGTTTAGTTTCATACAGGATATGATGAAAAAGGATTAAAATGATATAGCTGCAGTTTTGAGATTTGATATGTTGTGGTGCAAATCAAGTTTGAACAAGGTGTCTTTCCTGGCTGCTATTGTAGCTAAACAGGCTTAAGATGCTTTTGTTTTACTTGTTTTTTTACACTTGCAATAAAGATTTATTACATCTGTCCAAAACCAACACTGTTAATAGAACAGGCCCAAACAACAGGCCTTACATTTTGTGCATCTTTTTCTGGTCTTTTCCATCTGGGGATTTTAATGGGGACTTAAGTGGAGAATCCGTGTCATTTTTGGTGGACTTATCTCTTATCTCAAGTTTTTTTTAATTTTTTTATGCTTTCAGGCTCCTTATCCCCGTCAAGTACATTAAGGCTGTTTTAGTTTGTATATTTAAAAATTACTGAATAAAATGCTCTGTTGTTCTTGAAAGGGCATTGTCCATTATTAATTAGTTCCACAAAATCCACTCTAAACTAATCAATTTACAATCATTCCTGGGTTCCTATACTTTGTGTGTTTGTGTTATGATTAATATTGTGAAATAAGTTTTAGCTGGTGATTGAAGATACCCAAAAATATGCATAACATGTTGCATTGAAAGCATGCTGTTTATATGCTACTGAAATATCATGAAGTACAAACACTACAAAGAATCCATGAAAATAGACTAGATAACAGAAATCTAGCTAAATTAAATCTAAACTAATAAAATACAAGCATAATGCAATGCATTTCCAAAAACATCATGCTGCTTCATTGTAATTACAAAGATACTGAATTCCTCTCCAGGTAAAAATGAAGGGTTAACAATTAAGGGTTTGAGCTTACCTGATCTGTGGTTTGCTTGCAGAAATATATGTTTTACTGTTTTCCAGATAGTAATTCACCTAGTGCACAGCATGCATTGACAGGATAGTTTGTGGGTAGTTGTTAATTTTTGTGGAGAAGATGAAGGGCCCTGCCCTTCTTGTAGGTATGGCACAACCCTGTTTCAGGGCTGTGGTTCAAACTCCTGCTAATGCTATTGTGCTGAAGAACAAACATCTGAATGTGTAACACTGCTTGCACACGTGCACAAATGAATATATATGAGAGGTCCTGAGATTTTGAAGTAAAAGAATCAAGCCAAAGGTTCTGTTGTAAGGGTGTTTATGTCCTTCTGTTCTCCAGTGAATGTTTTCTGCGATAGTTTACTTTAAATTCGAGTTGAAGGAAATAGTTAGTGTACACTGGGTGATGAATGCAGAATGAAGACAAGCATACCAGAGGTCTTTTTTCATTGTGCTTTTGCCAAAGTAAATAAATACGAAGGCTTTAAAGAATAGATCAGATTACTCAATACAAAGCAAGCTGTCAATCACATGATGTTTTTGCAGTTTGTGTGTATGTGCATATTGACTGTACCGGAAAAAAATCATTTTTACCTACAAAATTATCATTTAGCTTCATTTTTGTTATAAAATTACCATGCAGCTTATTTAGCAAGCAGCAGACCAGCAATTGAAGGTAACCTTATTAACAACAAAAAAGCACCTGTATTGATTTTTAGAACTGAGATGTGAAAAATTCTGTACTACTTAATCAAATATTTGCTCACAAGGGTGCTGTTTTAAAAGCGTTAAAGCATTTAAAGTTTGTGACTATGCTGTAAAATAGTAAGTATAGGCCTTTAATTTGTGTTGCTAGAGCAAGTACAAGCACACACAGTCATAATTTTATGATGTTACGATATGAAGGAATAAAAAATAACATTTATTCATGGTTGCTATATTTAATGCATATTGTTTGACTAAATGTAACATGACTAAATCTAGTATATTGAGTTAAATAGCCTTTTAGATAGCCTGTCTCATTGTTGACAGAGTCAGGCATATTATATAGCACTGGGAGTTAGTTTTATTTATGATGTTTACTTTTATTTTTGGAATGAGAACGAACAATGAGCCCTTCGATATTGTTCTGGGGTGTGAACTAGCTGTAGATAAATCATAGTTTTCCTGACCACAGTACATAGTTTTCAGTGAGGACAAAAGGTCATCTCATCTTCAAGAAAAAATATAATACATAACATTATCAGCATACTGAAATGTATTTTATTGGCATCGTTTGTGAAAATATAGTGTGCCCAAATATCTAAAAGCTCTCTTTTTTAAAATGTAGAATTTTTAGATTAAATTTAGGACGGAAGGAGGATGTGACATGTGGCCAGGTATGGTTTCCTATACTAGAAACTTGTGCTCTGCATTTAACCCATCCAATTTGCACACACACAGCAGTGAGAAGTGAACAACCACTCACACACCCGAAGCAGTGGGTAGCCATTGCTGCGGTGCTCGGGCAGCAGTTGGGCGAACAGTTAGCCTGGGCCCGTCCATACTTCCTTTGACGCTACATTCTTTTCGTGAGTTAGTCTGGCCAAGCTGCTGTTTTAAAGCATTTCAGTTCCCCAAAAAATTGGAACCAATGAGAAAAGAGTCATCGGAATGAGTGGTCTGATTGGTTGTAGATTCGTCCAGTAGTATACAGAGGCATCTGATGGATGCAGTTTAAGCCCGCCTCCCAGAAGGCAGGTAGTAAGGTAGCTTGGCCAGACTTAGCTCCTATGGGCTTAATAGTCTAGAAGCCAGGCTAGAGAACAGTGCCTTGCTCAAGGGTCTCACCTCAGTTGTGGTATTGAAAGTGGAGAGTTATTCACTAACCCCACCCACAATCCCTGCCGGACCTGGGATTCCAACTTATCACTTTTGAGTTACAAGTCCAACGTCCTATCCATTAGGCCACGACTGCCCCCAACACTACAATGAACTGAATTTTATTGGTATCATATGTGACTTTATGCTTGTATATATGCAAATATTTAATCAAAATCTCGGAAATCACATTTATAGTACATACGTTTTGTGGACTTTTATTTTGAAATGTGGAAAAGATCTGCATGAAGATTCTTAAAAAATTCTCCTTTGTATGTTTTACAGGAAAACTAGCAACATATGGGATTGTAACAACATGAGGGTAAGTTAATAATGTTTTTTTTTTTTTTTTTTTAGTAACATTAGTAAGTACAAGTAAGTATTTTGTAACATTATTAAATATTTAGTATTATACATTTATTATATGAATGATTCATCTTTCAAAAAATGCTAAATTTATCAAGTCTGCACCTTTCACAGACCTCCCTAACTGACATAAGTATTGCAAATGCTGTATGTATGTTTCATATTTCATGATTTCACAAGATAAGCTGTAAAAATCCTGGAATTTCCCAACTGCTGATCTCCTGTATGTTAGCACATCTCCCATGACCAAGATTATAGGCATTAGAGGTTGTTTTCTGCTCCTGTGGCCATACGAGGCCTGAGCTCCGCTCCTTCAGCACACTAATACGGTTAATTAGCTGCTCAGCAAGATACAGGGAGCAGGAACATCAATTCTGGCCTGCGCTCATAACATCATACACAAGCTTCTTTCAGAGTCAAGTAGGAAAGACTTGTTTGTATTCAAAATATAATTGAATTTCAGGGCCGGAGAGGGAAAATAAACTGAAAACAGAATTGGATTTTCTTCCATATTAAGAACATGGGACCAAGTTCCCTCATGTTTCCAATCTATCAGCAGCAATAATTGATGCATTTACTGTATGTGCCAAAGAGATGAGTTAAACAGAAAATTTAGACAAAAATATAATTCTAATATAATTTACTAGCCTCATGTCATTCCTATCCTGTATGCTTTATAAATAATCAAAAAATCATACAAATTTGGAATGACATTAGGGTGAGTATAAATTATTTTATTTCTTTAGGTAGGTAGAATAGGTATTTTTTATTTATTTGGTATCACTTCTCTAAAGTCTTCATGTTTAATGCATTATAAGAGTGGTTTTAGTGCATTTATTATGCATTGTAAAATGCATCGAATGATCTTAATAATAATTGTAACCACAACTATTATGCATTATAATACTATCTATTTACAGTTACACCTGTGGAATAAAAATGCATTAAAAATGAGAAGCTAAATTTCAAACATGATGTATTTAACATTGATTACAATTATATTAAAATATATAATGCATTAAAATGTAGATAATGGATACTTTTTTTTTTGTTTGTGTCTTCACTGTGCCTTTAAATATTTTACAATATTCTAACAGTTAAAAATACAGAAAGACATGTCAATACACAAAACCTGTTCTTAACTTTTTCAGTATGTTCAACTTCAGTTAGGCTAAGTCTATGAAACCAAAAATGCAAATACTCTCAATTTCATAATTTATTCATTACCAGAAGGCATTAGTGAAATGCTAATATTTATAACTATTTTTAAGAGTGGACTAAGTGGGTAAAATCAATAAGTATTGTATGGCCTACTGATGCACTAATATTTTAGAGCTTCTCTATAAATGCTTAGTTTTTATTTATTTATTTTTACTTTTTCACAGTAAAGTTACAAATACTTCAATGTTTTGTTCAAAATAGATATTTTTCTTACTGTATTAGGTAAAGTATTTTTATTTTAAAACGCATTTTCTTTTCTTTTCCCTTGTGAATAGATCAGCTGTCCTATTGCACTCATGCAGAGTATTCTCATCCACCTCTTGCTCATCATGCTCAGTTAGTGTACTTTGGCCATTATCCAAGTCTCACAAGTTCATATCACTCATTAAGACCTTGAGCCATGCCCACCTTCGTTTACACTGCCCTAGAGTCATACTGTATACAAATTATACAGTTACTGTGCCTTGCTCACAGCAGTCTACAATAATGTATATTCTACTGACATGTAATGTATTAATCTTAGTGTGATCATTAATAAATCATTTTCTTAGATAGCAGATCTCAAACATTTAGTGTCATGCAAAAGCTGCATAGAAAGTACATGTCTATATAAACCCAGAGCAGAAAAACACATTTTAAATTGGCTATATATTTAGTAATTAAGCTGTCATGCAGCCTTTGTATTGTAAGATGTAGTGGTTGCTCATTGAATCTTGTAAGATGCACTATTGACTCATTTAGGTCACTCCAAGTGTCTGTTTGTATGACTAAAGAGGTTGAAGTTTATCTGAATGTCAAAGAAAAAGTAGATAAAGCTGCTAGTTGAATTAAATGAGACAAGGTGACCAAATGACTTAGAGCTGCTTGGTTAGTGGGTTAATTGGATTTCAAAATCCTTTGATAATGAAGCCAAAAAGAGCACCAGCAAGTTACTGTAACACAGAATGACACAACCAAAGATAGAAAACATTACACAAAAAAGATACATAAGATGCATACATATACAAAGTATATATTTCAAATATTTATATACATTTTGTTAATATTTATTTGTTTGTTTATACATAAGTTACTTATGTTATGGAGACGCTTTGGCTTATGTATACATCTTATTTGTTGTTTGTTTTTTATTTAAAAAATGTGTGTGTGTGTGTGTGTGTGTGTGTGTATATATATATATATATATATTTTTATATATAAAATATGTGTGTATATAAATTATTAAATATCTATTAATATTAATATTTAAATATATATATTTGTAAAAAAAAATTTTTTATTAAACATTATAGAAATAATTTAAATAAAAATGAGCTATTAGGCAAAATATTAAAAATAAACAAATAAATTAAATAAACCCAAGCTTTCATAAATCCTTGTTAACAATGCTATCCAAATTCGGCAATTTTTAAAATCAATAAAATTGCACTCTTAACACTTTAAACAATCACACTGCAGATGTTGTTGTTAAAATACTGCATAACTCTATTGACACACCCACAGCCTGATAGCCACACCCCTTTTACTGCAGACACACCCAGATCACCCACAGTGCAGCGTCATCTCAGCAGAGAAATGCAGTGATGCTTGTCAACAAGCTCAGCACCAGTGTCCCACTAACACACACATGCACAGCCCAACCGAACCATTGTACTGTCCTACCAGCAGAGGTGCTGAGTGTGGAGATAAAAATAGCACAGAGCATGCAGAGTAAGCCAGACACAGAGGGAGAGAAGGAAAGCTAGAGAGAGAGAGCAAAATAAAGAGTGATGCCCACCCGCAGCTGACGCGTGCCAGTTGGGAAACGCAAGGTGAAAACAGTCGCACATGGTGGCTGTCCAGGCTGTCAGTACAGGAATAGGGAAACCTCTCTCTCTTTCTCCGAGGCTGAAGAACCTGCTGCTTCCTTTTCCTCTCAGTCAGTCACTCCAGATGCAGAGGACGAAATAAACTCGAGCCAGTGAACGGTGATAAAGTCAGTCTGACGGAGGGACGGAGAGAGATGTTGTGCTCCATCCACACTAGTTCGTACTTCACAGGAGTGAGGCTGCGCTCTCTTTCCTGCCAGAATAAACTCTGTCTCTAACACGCTAAAACAATTAAAGGGGTATGGCTGACTTGGGACGGGGGCTGTCCTAAACAACCCAAATCCCTCCTCCTAAGCGTCTCACTCCATCCTTCTCATCACTTTTGACCAATCACTGCAGAGATGCTCTGGACCGTCTGACTGCTGATTGGACTACGACACAAGAAAAACATTCCAGCTTTATAGGCATGCGGCAGAGATGCGTAATTGGATTTGACTCCAACACAGTACATGTTTTCATGTCTGCTGGGTGACAGAAGGGGAACTGAGGATGGGGTTTGTCAGGTGACTGGTCTAATGTGTTTAAAAGCAGCTGCGTACCTGAGCTGGCTGACGTTCACAAACTTCTGACATGTAGTTTTGTCTGATAGGGTTATATGACCTGTTCAGGGGAATGTCTCCTCTGTTTTCTGCATGACTCTTTCCTTCTGAGGATGGCCACTAAGACCAATGCTAAATTATTTAGGATTCCATGTCTAAGAATAATAAATGAATCTAGAAAGGTACCAGAATGTGACGTCAAGCAGAGACACATAAGACCACCCCGCAGACTGCAGTGGTCAAATTTATGGCCTTTGTGGAGCTAAAACTTCTTCTCGGTTTTTGGTTCTGATGGAAAAATCACAGTTAAGAGCTCTTCAATATCTTACATGTGTCTCCTGGACTGGCAAAATTTCACCAATAATTACAAAGCAGCAGCAAGTAACACACTGAATAAAAAATACATTTAGATGTTGGAGAAAACAAACTCCATGTATCTTTATTTACAACACTTGAAAAAACGAGTATATTTATATATAAATTAGAATGTACAGTATACTTTCTGAATAATAGCTGTTTTCATACACCCATATAATTCATTTATAATCAACCTGATGACTTAATTGGATTGAAAAGACTTCCTGTAGACATCTAAGTCAATCTAAAATGAAATTTGGATCTGATTGGAAGGGTTGGTATAGACCTTAAATAATCTGATCAACAGAAAAATATTAAGCATGTAAACTCTTCAATCCAATTAGTGGAGAAGTTCATATTTACATGATAATTATACTCCCAGTAGCACCGGTAAAATTCTCATGGTGGCTTTATCCAGTTCTTACTGTACTGGTTGGTACATACATGCTGATATTTTGTTCAGAATTTATGTAACACAGTTGTAAATGTATAAGAAAAAAAAAATATTGGTAAAAGTGCAATTTATCATATGGGCCAATATCATTTTAGTTATTATGATTGAAGTGATAATTCACCCAAAAATGAATATTCTGTCATTAATTATTCACCCTTGTGCCGTTCCAAACATACAAGACATTTGTTAATCTTTAGAACACAAAGTATGATGATTTGATCAAATCTGAGAGCTTTTCTGACCCTGCATACACAGCAATAGGAATACCACATTTAAGGCCCAGAAAGATAGAAAGGATATTAAAAAGCTACAAAGAAAGCAAAAACAATGAATTCATTCAACAATTTATTCTCCTTTGTGTCCGTCTATCATTCAGGAGAGTACCATGACGCATACCTGTGGTCCTGCTGATGAAGAGCTAATGTTCTGACTAAGAACATCTATTCCTCTTAGTTCACTGTCTGTATATTCTGGCAAATCAGACAAGTTTGCATATACAGTTTTTAATGTATATTTTATGTTAAACGTGTCTTTCAACCAATAAGCCCATATAGGTATTTTTCCAAATTCCAGAAATACGACCCATCGCTGTATACTACAATTGTGTTAATTTACAAATTAATGTTTTGCACTCTTTTGTTGGTGTCACATGGGGGCTGCGTGTGTGCTGAGCCTCGTAACGAAGCAAAGAACGGAGGACACGATAAGTTCAAAAAACAAATATATTTAATATACGTTTTAATCCCACTATTAAAAGCATAAAGTGAATTGAACCAAAGCAACAGGTTGCACAATCAAAGCAAAACGTGGACACAATTGATAATTAAACTGAAACTGGTGCTGCGTCCGAAATCGCTTACTTCCCTACTATATAGTATGCGAAAAACAGTATGCGAGGCGAGTAGTATGTCCGAAATCATAGCATTCGAAATTCAGTTGGCGAGAAGTACCCGGATGACCTACTGCTTTCGGCCGAATTCAATAGTAGGCATACCATGGACACTTTTCTATCCCATAAGGCTCTGGAAGTGGAAAAATGGCGGAAAGTTGAGAAGCGGCTCATTTCAAGTGTGAGTACCTCAGGCAATCCATTCACACTAACCCCATTCATACTATATAGAACGTACTGTTTAATGGTTGGGTAGAACGTTTGTTTTTAAATGTAGGTCCTTAGTTAAGCAGTATGCGATTTCGGATGCAGCATCGGTCACACAGAGACTGAGCACAAACAAACACAGTCCGGGACGTTACAGCAACATGAGGGTGAAAATTGTTATATTTTGGTGAACTGTCCCTTTAATGTTACTGAAATAGCACTGAAAAAGTCTCCTTTGAAGTGTGCATTTGTGTTTTGGGAGCAGACACAGGATAGGCATCTTTATAAAGCAAGGCTAATTAACACTTGTCATGATTTCTTATCTGGATGTACAGTATGTCAGATTCATTCACGTAACGTCATCCTATGTTACTCCTAATAAATACAATTACTTATCATTTAATAGGAATATTTATATATTATTATTTATACTCAAAAACATTTCTGTTTAAAGAGACTTTCTATACATTTTAGTAAAGGTATTACTGCAACCACAACAGCAAAAGTATAAAGCATCAGACATGTTCAAACTATATGACACATTACACAGAAAAATGACAAATTAAACCTGAAGTAAAGTTTGAGTCTTTATATATAGACATGCAGTTTGTTCTCTATGCATGTATGTATACACTCCTGATCCTCATTCTTACGTCTGAGGGTCTCGTAAAAAGAAGGATCTCTGTTTCATATTCCGCACAGATGTCCATCTCTTTATGTGTCTGCATCGGAGACAGGGAGTGGCAGGATGATACTGCATTAGCCCCTGGCAGCTGCCCAAGAAACTCCACACCAAAATCAATTTGGGCACTTGAGAAAAAACAGAATGTGCCCTGCCACCATCTTTGCCTACGCTTCTTCCCCCAGGCATCTGTAAAGGCCTACCATCTTCTGCCATTATGCACCACAAATTCTGTCAACAATCAAAAGGTAATTCATCCTCCTTGTGATTTATGTATATTGACATGCATTTGCTGCCATATCTTCAGTGCTATAAACTAACCTTCTGCTCATAGAGTGGAAAGTTTCAGTATTGAAGAGATTAAAAATACTGTTATGGAGTTTCTGTAGATAAGCATACACTTTTAATGTAATGCAAATAGCATTTCAGTATTGAAGAGATTGTGCAACCTGTTGCTTTGGTTCAATTCACTTTACGCTTTTAATAGTGGGAGACCATTTTGAATCCAACATGAATGAAACAAGCCTAAATGGTGTGTACCCTGATATTATAAGCAGTATTGTACTTTTTTGGCTGCCTGTATCAGGAAGTGAAATGGTAGCGTTATGTATTTTAGTAGTCTACAACTCATGCTGCTTAAGGAATGATTTTTCAGTATTTGCATTTGAAATGTCTATCTGTAGACAGTCTCCAGAAGTTATAGTCATGGAGAGTATTCATAGCAAAAATAAGTTGCATAGTGCAATAATGCTCACTTTTTAAAACATTATGGCCCGGTTTCATAGACTGGGCTTTGCTAAATATAGAATAAGGCCATAGTTAAGTTAGGACATTTAAGTAATTTTTTTACAAACATTCCTTAGAAAAAAGCATTACTGGTGTGCATCTTAACACAAAACAAGGGCACTGACATGTTTAAAGATTAGTCAGGGCAAGTGTATTTCGACTGAAACAGCTCAGATTTATATTTTAGTCTTTAGGCAACAAACTTCTGAAGGGAAACTGCTTCCGCGGTCTATTTATGACGGTTATAATGGTTTTTCAGTGGTCACTTTATCACGTCCCGTGTAGGCAGACTTAAGGCCTGGGTATACTTTCAGCATTCTGTTCCGTCTTGCACAGAGACACGTCCACACAGCTTAAAAGTTTACTCAATCGCAAATTAGTGTGAACGGACGAGCTTGATACATGTGCAATGCCACCAATTGACTTGCACTCTTTCAGAATTCTTCTCGGGCAAACACTACTGTACGCGAACAGTCAGTGCGGCCTCAAAAAATTGACTGTCCACAATAGCCTGGCTTCCGTGACTATAAAGCTCATAGGAGCTTAGTCTGGCCAAGCTAACTTAGTACCCGCCTTCTGGGAGGCAGGCTTAACCTGCGTTCATCAGATGCCTCTGTATACTACTGGACGAATCTACAACCAATCAGACCACTCATTCTGATGACGTATGCTTAGCGGCGGAACCTGAAGCCACCGTAACCAATTGTAGCTAGCTTCATTAAAGCAGTAGGAAAATGTCGTCAAGCAATTTCTGCACTTTTTTGGGAACAGAAATGCTCAAAAATGGCAGCTTTGCCAGACTAACTTTGCTAGTTAAATGATTTTTTTCCCAGGTCTCGGAAAAAACAACGTCCGGTGTCAGGTCTCGTACAATCAGGCATCGGGTGAAACGGAGTCCGATTTTTGTCTGATGTCTTTTTTATTGGACTCCGGAAGTCACAAAGACCAAAGACCTTTTAGAGGTCTGAAGATGTCCTAAAATGTACACCATACTCGTCTCGTCTCGTCTCATGGGATAAGTGTCTCATCACACCCCTACTTTTAAATAATGTTTTTAAGTGGGAACCGAATGTAATGATTTCAGAGACTTAACTAAATGTTGATTGCAATGCACTGAAGATATATTATAGTGAACATTTACATTCAATCCAATTAGTTGATTTTTGTAGTGTTTTCTGGCTCTGTTGAATAGAACTTAATTACACTTAAATTTTTTATTTGATCAGGTAGTTTGACACAAACAGTCTAATATGTTTTTGTATGAGATCTACTGTTCTGCAGATTTCAGCTCTAACCCCAATCAAACACACTTGAACCAGCAAATCACATGTTCAGCGTTGCTTGGAAATTACAGGCCGAGGTGTTAAAGCAGGAGCTGAGGTCTCCAGGAATATAGCTCTGAAAGAAGTTATGTGTTACTGATCAAATTAAATCTACCAGTTAATTCAGTGTAAGACACAGACTTGTAATGATAATCATGTATAGAGTGATGATTTAATCTTACAAATCCACACACTCAATATTGCTAACATAACAAGGTAAATTATTAATTAGTGCAAGTACATCAGCAACTGATTGAATTGTAAAAAAGCTAATGTTACTGTAATGACGTGTTTGGATGGGAAGGTTTGAAAAAGTACGAGTGACTTGAGCATCTTCCAGCAGTACGTGCTGCCGCTTCTGTAAGAAACTGGTACCCTTTTACTGCATTTGTATGATGCAGCACGTTTTTGCTGAATCTGCATCTCCTTTAGAAAGCATTGAGAAGATGAACACTGATGGGCTGCATGCAACATCCCATGCCACAGGAGAGCATCTGAGATACTTAGTGAAGTCTGGTGCGGGTGAAGGAGAGCGCCGAAGACGTAGATTTCAACAAACATAAATTTACTTTTTAATAATAAATCAAAAGATCTTCACAGGGCAGATAAGACTCCAAACACAATCGTTGACGGACAAAAATGAACTAAAAAGACATGGGTTTTATACACAACACACTGATTACAAGACACGACACAGGTGGAAGGAAATCAACTAATAATCACAAATAGACACAGGAATAAGAGCAAACGGGAAGACATGAATTGAAACCAAAACAGGAAGACAAGAAAAAGAAACTAAAAACAGAACGAAACAGACAATAATGTTACACTTAGAGACCAATACTGCGTTACATTACAGTTGACAGGACATTACCTTGTTTTGTGGTAGTCTAAAATATGTGTTTTGTTTTATAAAATAGCCATGTGTTTTAAAATATGTGTTTTGGTTGAGAATCATATTTGGTACATCATTTTAAAGTGTCCCTGCACTAAAAAAAATATTTATTGAATTTACAAAATTGTTCTAAGGTAAGGGGTAGCAATCAAATCAAATATTTTAAACAAATAAAATAAATGGTTTGCAACCACTTACCTTAAAAAAATAAATAGCTTTTTTTTCAGTGTATTATGGGTAATAAAAGGTTCATATTTTGGTTTCAGGAGTCCCCAACAACAGGTTGACATGCATGAAAGGTCAAAAAACACTTTCATTGTCTTACAATATGCATTTATTTACCCTATTTGCTTAATGACTCCTAAACTAAACAGTGTTACCAGGGAAACTGCTATTTTTAACGCTCCAAAGGTGACACCTAGTGGTTAAGATTGAATTTACATTTTCATTCTGACCAACAAGTGGGCGGACAATATGAAAATGTTTAATGTTGACATCAAGATAAAGGCTTGCTTAAATAATTCAGAGTTGACTCTTTCTTTTGAGAGCCTCATTTGTACATTGCTTTTGATAAAAGTCTCTGCTAAAGGTCTAGATGTAAATATATACTTGAGGAGATAAAAAAATAACACCTCAGATTTATGCAGAGGGTAAGAGTGGACAAAAATATGCAACTTGGTACGGTTGCTGATGTTTATATGATCAAGAAGTAAGATGATAGCTTGATCAATGCAATCTTTTTATAACAGTATAACAGAATACTTGCATAAAAAAACTTGAATATCAGTTGTCACTCTTTGTGTAACTTTTTTAGATAAAGCCATAGGCCTTTTACTTTAAAATTGCATATAGTAGGCTCTATAGGGTCATCTAATTTAGTCTTCATGTGACTTTAGTATCTTAGCATTGGATTAATTCTACACTAAAATCATCATAAATATGTTTGGGTATAAATCTTCTGGCCTAATCACTGACAAAAATGTACTTTTACTGTCCTGTGACTTGATGAACTTTGAGGACAAGGTTGGCATTCTTGGAATACTTGATTTGTTTTGTAAATTAGAGCCGGAGAGAGGGCAATTGTTAAATCACAAACAACTTAATCTGGTTAATGAGGGTTTTCTTAAGGTAATTCCAAATCTACTCTGGAATATAGTGATGTATACTGTGTAGGACAAAATATATTTAACTGTGGTCAAAAACATACCATGAGAAATGTTAATTTTTTTTAATGGTTTGCAGTGAGCCAGAGTACAACTGAAAACAAAAGTAAAGTAAGAAACGAATGAGAAATGTTAAGCTAATGTTTACTAGCGTGTTGTAAATGAGGTAATTATGATTCGTTTTAGAGCTAATTGAATTGCTTAGGGGAAGCAGATGTTTGCCTGGGGGAAACCCAATGTGCTGGAGGTTATGTGATGTTATTCATTGTAACATTAACCACAAGATGCGTTTTGGAGAGAGGTCACAATGATGTCTAACTTCTTAAAGTCACATTTAAATTTTACACTGGTGTTGATATTCAAAATAAGCATGAGGAGCTTTTCACGAATATTATATTATTGATAAACAATGGAGACTGACAGGTTAGTCTGACTGAGAACGACATGCAGGTAAATGTTTACATCCTTTACTTTCCCTCTACAATCCAAAGACTTGTTGACCTAAAAAAGAATTATGGATTATTGTGTTGTTTTTATCAGCTGTCTGGACTCTTATATTGACGGCACCCATTCACTGCAGAGGATCAATTGGTGAACAATGATGTAATGCTACATATCTCCAAATCTGTCTTCAAAGAAACAAGCTCACTTGTAGCCTTCCCGAATAATTTCCATTTTAGGGTGATATATTCCTTTAAAATAAAACAATGCCAGAGCAAACAGACAGGACTGCATATTCATTCAAACACAAGACTGATTTGATGAGCATCGATGAATGCCATTATATCTGTCTCCCGATTCAATTGTCTGTCTGCTTATATCATTCATTGCCTTTTGACTGAGCAGAGGCGAGACGTTATGCTGTTCCCTGATGATACTTTGAATGCTTTTTGAACCTCCCTTGCATCTCATTTTTATATTTCATGCATTTTTTCCCTCATTTTTTGCTGAGTCACATCAGTGTAAAATTGTACAGTAAATCAACCGACAAAAAGTAGTTAGGAAGATTGAGGCGCCAGGCCTGCATTTGAGTGGATACTTGTTAGGATTTATTAAATAAATCTTAAGCTCAACAATCATTCATTTAAAGATACAGTAAATTGCTGATGGCTCTATAACTTGAATGATGTCATAAATCTGATGTCATGATGTTACAACTCTCATCAAAACAAATAACTTCAATACTTCTAGTAAAGTATTAGCACAGTTTTATTTTCTATACGAAATAGTTTTAGTCTTAAAGGAAAAGTAACATGGTAAACAGAAGCTCAAACATGAGGCGTAAGATAAGTTTGTTCTTATGTAACTTTTGATCCTATTGGCAATGTTTTATTCAAAGTTAAATCTATCTATCATACAATCTCAGAAAAAAAAGGTACAGAAGCTGTCATTGGGGCAGTACCTATTCAGAAAGTATACACGTTTGTACCTTAAGGGTTCATTTTGGTACCTTAAAAAAGTACATATTTGTACTTAAAGTGTAAATATTTGAACCTAATAGGTACAAAGTACCTTTTGAAAGGTGACATATTTTGTATCTTTATTTCTGAGAGTGGATAAACTGTGTCTTTCCAGAAGACTTGATTTAAACTGCTCAGTTATTTTACTTGTTGAAATTGGAGGACAGAAACCTGTCTTTACAATTTTTTTTATTAATATTTAAAATATGCACAAAGGTCTTGTGGGTTGGTAATGACATGAGGGTCAGTAAATTATCACAGGAACTTTGTTTGGGCTGTCCCTTTAAAAATACAAGTTGAAACAATATAAACCTGCATGGCATAGATTATCATTAACAATAAGGACAAGAGTGACAAACATGAAAAAAACTAAAATTCGTATCAGAGTAAGGAAACAACCCACAGGACATTGGCTGAAGGCCACAAATTGAATTGAATCAGTGCCTGTGTGACCCAGACTCAAGTCAAACAGTGGGGTTGTGACTTGCGAGCTTCTCAGAGTTACAATTTATGGCAGTATTGCCATTTAAAGACCACTTGTATCCAAGGCCAACGCGCAAAGATGTGTAACGTGAAATAAAAAAAAACAATACCTTGATTTCAGGACAATATATCAAGAGTTAAAAAACCAACAGCCTTCCACCAGCTCCAGACGTGACTGCAGCATTATGGGCATTTTTGCAGAGATTTCCAGTACACCAGGACATTTAAGAAGGAATAAAGCTGTTCTCATTCTAATTATATAATAAACAGCCAATAGATATGTTACACTAAATTAAATGTAAACCTTAAAAACAACTAGTAACACTTTATTTTAAAGTGTCTGAAATACAGAGTAATTATCTAGTAAGTACTTACGGCTGCTACTGTTACACATTTGTTACAGACCAAGCAGAAATGACACATTGCACCTTTACAAACCTGATTAGACAGCTTTAATGGTTTCTTAAAAATTATTTAGCCTACTCAAGTTTAGAAAACCACACGAGTAAAGGCATTCACTGTTTATAAACAAAGAATTTTGTTTACACATGCTCAAGCAAATGAACAAACTAAAAATATCACCTTTTCTATTTGTTATGTTGTTTCTTAATTTAAATTTGTACTGTTTTACGTCTCCCACTTGTGGGACTAAAAATGGTTTAACTTACTTGAATCATTTTAAGTAAACTTACAAAGTCAATCGTTCGTTTTTGTATTTGGATTTTAATATGCAATTATGAAAAACAAAATCTGTTCAGTGACTCAGCATCATCTTGTTTTAGAAACAGTGATTTGATATACATTGTTTGGCCGCCCTCTAGTGGAGAAACACCAGTAACTCATCAAACATCACGTGATCAATGCAGGAAGACATGAGTACAAACGAGTGTAAATGAAGAGTAACAAAAGCAAAGGTGTATAAATATATAAAATAGTGCTTTTCATTGTTCTACAAAATATTACAAACAATGTTGTATGGAAGTTATATAATAATATATATAATATATATATATATATATATATATATATTTATATATAATCTGTGTTATTTGTACAATATGAAGCATCCTTCTGATGGTTTAATTTAATAAGACAATGTTAAAAGTTATTTTGTTAAAAAAATAGTCAAGTAAAATGGAACTGTTTGATAATTCTGAGTACGATGTAAACACTGTCTGTTAACCTTGTGTTAATTAGGGGCTTTTTGGCCCATTTCCCTCCAGCTCTTCCACAGCAGCAAGCTCTGGCTCTTTGCCTTGGCGACCAGAAATTGAGGTAGTTTATAGCCATTAATCTGGCCTACTCCAGCATCCTTGCCCATAGCAATCAGCATAGTCACATTTCCTGGAAAAAAGGACACTGATCCGTGAGTGTGAAGTGGTATGTCTGAATTCTATTATAGAAGAACGGTGAGAAATTAACTTAACTGAACAGCTGAAGCTAAATCACGCATGATTGGTTGTTACCTGTGCGATACGATGTCAGACATTTTCCTGTCAGACTGTTTATGATATTGGTGGCAGCAACCCCAGCGTGAAGTCCAGCATGATACGCCATCTTGGGTTCATCGAGATTAGCACAGTCGCCCACAGCATACACATTGTCATAGCCTTCTACTTGCAGGTGCTGGTTCACCTTCAGAGCTCCATTGTCTGCCATACATGCAGCTGAAACACAAGAAAATGAAATAAAGTATAAACACACACACAGAGGGAAGAATCAGTGAGTTAATGAGCTTATATAAGGGCACTATATAAGTAAACAAAACAACTGTGTAATATAAAATATACATACATAATAAATTACGAAAGGTTTTATTATCATATTTAAATGTAATAAAGTACAATTAATACAAAATAGTTTTTATAGTTGATCATGACTATTCTGCATGAATACAAACAATTTGTTATCATGCACCTAAAATATGGTGCAATCCAAAAACATCCACATACATTAATAAACAGTTTTAAATGCCACCTATAAAAATAATTTATTTGCTTACATTTTATTTAAAAACATTTTATGGACTATAGGGAATTAAGTTTGTTTTCTCCTAGAAATTTTTTATAAATGGGCAGTTTAAAAACATTTAAGAACAGTTTAAATAAATATATATATATATATATATATATCATGTTCATGACATAAATAACGTATTATAAATTATGTTTTGTCATTATATTTTGGAGGTAAAACCAAATATTACTAAGAATAGGTATCACCTCACAAATAACTGTTAGTTTATTTATTACACACAAAAAGCACTTACTAAAACTGGACCTGTATCCTTCAGAGTTGATTTTACTTCCTATGCAACAGATGACTAGATCAGCAGTGACCTGCTCATTTTTATTGGTCTTGATCACCATGTCTTTCTGAAATGCATTCAGTTCCAGCTCATTAAGGTTTGTCACTTTCCGCCCTGCATTCAGGAAACAGGTAAAGAAATCATGCACATTTAATGTAATATATGACAAATGATATTACCTCACATCGACCACATACAGTCAGTCACTGCAATATAAACACTTAAAAGGTGATAAAAGTCCCCCAACAATATTACTTTAAATAAATAAATAAATAATTTAAATATTTTAGATCGGAAGAGGTC
>JAUCMT010000024.1:3637695-3657147 GCA_032357475.1 Enteromius thamalakanensis | reverse complement strand
CAAAAATCATTAGGAAATTAAGTAAAGATCATGTTCCATGAAGATTTTTTGTAAAATCCCTACTGTAAACATATCAAAATGTCATTTTTGATTAGTAAAATTCATTGATAAGATATTCATTTGGACAACTTTAAAGGTGATTTGCTCAGCATTTTGATTTTTTTGCACCCTCCGATTCCAGATTTTCAAATAGATGCATCTCGGCCAAATATTGTCTTATCCTAACAAACCATGTATCAATAGAAAGCTTATTTATTCAGCTTTCATATGATGTATACATCTTAATTTTGTAAAAATTTTACCTTATGACTGGTTTTGTGGTCCACGGTCACATTTTACACTGTACCCATTTAGCAAAAACCTTTACATTTACTTTTACTACATTTTACTTCATTTGTCTTAATGGTGTCAGTCGATTTTAAAACGCTGTCAGTGTTGTAACTGTTGGATAACCCGGTCCCACGCCAAACCATTTCTTATGTAAGCTCTTTTACATCATTACAGGGAGATTTAGCTGGGTTTATATGAGCAAGGTTTAAGCTGTTTAGCATGGTGCAGTGTCATGAACAGCATTACTCTTGAGCTTGAATCTGCCTGTTATTCCTGTCCAGCGTTGCAGAAGTAATGACTGCTGGGATGGAATGCCTTACGATGATTGTATTGTGATCACTGAAACATACTAGTTCATTCATCTGCTCACTCACTTTAGTCAAGAGTCAAAACCTTAATTCAACCTTACTTCAGTCTTGTGTCCAATGATCCTTCAAAAAAAAAAAACCAGACCAACAATAGGGCGAGCGTATGCTATTTCATGTTGTTTTCATTCACACTGCATGAAAAGTCCATAATTGGGGCACTGAAAATTGCACTATTTACAGAGTCTAAAATCAGACGAGGACACAGGAAACAGCAAAGAGTCTACACACCACTATTTTGTGGCTCAAGGTATGTCAAATATGACTAATTCTTAAGCATGTTTGTATGTAAAATTGGCACATAGCTATAATTGTTTCTTATTTTCATGTATCCAAGGCCAGTTGAAACTCTGGAATCAAGATGGGACAGGAAGTCCTAAGTGCTCATCGGACCCTCAGCAGGAAGTGACAGATGGACAGGTGAGGGCAGTATGGCAGGAGCTGGGGGTTGGAGCCGGAGGATCACTAAACCGTGAGGAGCTGTCACTCGTCTGTGACCACATCGGTCTCAAGGACTTACAGTCTGAGGTACAGTCATGTATCTTTCTGTATGGAGTGAGATTAGTAATCATATTAACCAAGTTAGGACATTCTGTGCTGCTTATTTGCAGAGTTAATAGTGACTTTGCTTCAACACTCGCAGTTATCCATGTTTTTGTTTATGCAAAGGAGTTAGACGCTCTCTTCAGGAAACTAGACAAGGATCAGGATGGGAGAGTCAGTCTGAGTGAGTTCCAGAGCGGGCTGTTCACACAACACAGTCACGCTGCTCCCATCTCTACCTCCACCCCTGCCCGGCCCAAACCACAGCGCTCCATCTCAAAGGTCAGGATCAGATCAAGGTCATGGTGATGTTGCGGTTAAAGCAAATTATGGCCAAAAATAAACAGAGCTTTGCCAAACAATGCGCTCAAGAGTGTGAATGCATTCAAATGAAGTGAATGTTCAATAGAAACAGTGGTTAAAAGTAGTTAAAAATGTAAATATATATTTACTGCGTACTAATTTAATATTTTGACAATTCATTTTAAATTTGAAAGTACTTGTAAGTACTTGTACTTGCAAAATGCATTGGAAGCAATATATACAAATATATACATACCCATCAAAAGTTTGAAAATAATTAAGTTGGGTTTTTTAAGGTTTTTTTTTTAGTTATCTTATTTTCATAAAGGCTCATTTATTAGATCAAAAATACAGTAAAACATTGATATTGTTAAATATTAATGGAGTTTAAAATAACTCTACTATTTATTTATATTATAGTATAAAATATGTTATTAAAAAAATCAATTTCCAGCACCAGTCTTGTGTCCAGTGATCCTTCAAAAACAAAAAGAAATTAAATTATTAATAATGGTTCTAATTATCAATGCACTGAATTATTAACCAATGCAATTTTCTTCATCATTAATAATAATAAGACATCTTGAGTACTAAAGCATGTCATTGTAGGATCATGTGACACAAAAGACCGAAGTAATGATGCTGAAAAGTCAGCATTTCATCATAGGAATAAATTACATTTTAAAACATTTGAATAATAAACATTTATTTCAAATTATATTATTACTGTATTTTGTATTTTATAAATGCACTTTTGGTAAACATAAATCATAAAAAAATAAAAATAATAATTATTCCAAACCAGCAGTGTGTACGTATGCAGAGCATTTGACAAAAACATGTATGTATGTGTGCAGTTGAAAAAAATATTTGTCTTCTCCCAGTAATCTGCATTTGCATGGCAGGTTCATGTAACAGATGTCATAGAGAAATCTTTATCTGCCGCTTTCCCTCTTACCTGCTGATTATAATAGAGGACATTGTTGAAAAAAACAAACAACCAAAACCTCTCTCAATGTTTTCATGACCTTTAACAGAAGACAGACACAAGAGAGAGTTAAACGATTGCCTGTCAAACAGAATTCATTTCAGAGGTCCAGCATCACGCCAAGTTACTGAGGGCTGCAGAGGCTGGAACCAATTAACTTAATTGGGAAGGTGGAGCCTCCTTTTTGCTCTCTTGTTCCTAGGAAAGCACAACTAACGTCTTCTTGTGCAGTGGCCAGACTTGAAATCAATGCCGTAGAGATGTACTGCACAACAGGCTTCATACCTTCATGTGATGTTTTTACATGGGAAGGCAAAGACAGTTTGGGGTCCTTTAGTGATGACATTTCAGAGGTGATTTTACTTCATGCACAACCAGCCAAAATAATTAAAACAACGTGTAAATTCAAGCTGGGCACATTTTCTGATTTGCTGGTTAATAAAATGTAGGATTTAAAAGCTCAATCCTGATTTAAAGAGTAAAACGGCTTCGGTGTTTGATAACAAACGCAGAGTTGCGTGAATATTTGGCGGTCACTGGGGCTAAATTGAGGTTAAGCCAGCTTAAAGGTTACGACATCAGAAGGATGTTTATTGGTGGTCAGTGCAATAATTTTGTTCATGATTGAGGCTCTAGCTCTGGCATGTCAAGGACAGCATTGTGCATTGTGTGGTGGGACTCGTAGAGTTTTTCAGCGGTTTTCCTTGCAGTTGGATATTGTTTGATCGTTTTCGTCTTCCGCCCTCATGTCGTTCTCTCTGCTCTCTCAGGCCCTTGAGGAGCGAGTGGTGCGCTCCACCTCCCCTTCTTTACTCTCGGCTACAGTGGGTCAGAGGCTGCTGACCCGACTGGATGATGGATTGGGATGTACAAGCCCAGACAAAGTCATCGCTCTCTGGACCGAGGAGGGCATCCACAACAGCAGAGATATTCTACAGGTAAGACATTATTGGATGCTATTTTTTTAACTGTATTTATGTTTATTGTTTAAATAATATTTGAGTAAAGTGAATTTTTGTGAACTATTGCATAATTATTTTTTTTGTTATTCTGAACCTGTATGCAGACTCTGGACTTCTCTCTGGAGGAGCGTCTGTGTCTGGCTGAACTCACTCTGGCTCTGGACAATGAGTTGCTGGTCAGTGGGAACGGCATCCATCAGGCTGCTCTGGTCTCCTACAAGAATGAGATAAACTACTTACAGTGAGTTACTTTCACATCACATCATTATTCACAAAATTAGCAATTTAGAATAACTTTAGAGTAAAATATATATTATTCATGTGATGCAAAGCTGAAATTTTTGCATTATTGCTACAGTCTTCAGTGTCACATTAGGTCCTTTAAAAATCATTTTAATATAGATTCTATGTTAAAATGTTTTTTTTAAAACATTTAAATTTATTTAGCAATAAATAAATAAACAAAGCAGCATTAAAGATGATTTTCGACACTGATAATAATTAAAATGTTTCTGAAAAATTTCTGAATAGTCATATTGCACTGTAGGAATAAAGCTGATAATACATGTTTGCATCACAGGAATAAATTACATTAAAAAATATATTACGATAGAAAACACATTTTAAATTATAATATTTCCCAGTATTGTTGCTGTATTGTTAAACAAATAAATGCAACCTGGGTCAGCATTACAGAACTGTATCAAAACTATATATAAATGTATAAATTACTATTCCTACTCATTTTTGACTGGTGATATGTATGTTGGACCATTGTGCCATTATTTTGAGGACAGTTTTACCTTTTCATATCATTTCAGTTAAACAGTTTAATTAAAATAGCTGCATCACTTCATGTATTACTATTTTAATATTTCTAACTTAAGAAAAGATAGATTGTATAATTGTATATCTTTAAAATCATGGGATAAAATGCCTTCACCTGCATTTCTGTGCTGTTTGGTTTTTGTCTCCACCTGGAGGACCTGTAATGTTATATCATTTGGTAAAGTTCTTAGTCATTACACAACTGCACATTACTGGCTTTACTGTGTTCGACAGATGTCTTTGCATGGTTAGCAGGTGTTACTTGTGAAAAACAGTGTGTCAGAATGAATGAGGTTCTCATGCGGGGGTGCTTTTCTGTTCCAACTCTGCAGAGTCGTGGCAGACCAGGCCTGTCAGGAAAGGGACAAAGCCAAGGCAGACCTGGAACTGGCTGACCGCCGCAACCTACAGCTGGTCAGAGAGGTGGATGATCGCCATGCCACAATGGAGTCTCTTAATGAGTCGAAAATCAAGTACGACTGCTGTCCTCTAGTCATATACTGTATCACAGCTGGTGCACTGCAGTGCCAATGTCCGTGTTGTTTCTTTGATGCAGGGGACTGGAGCAGGAGTTTCGGGATAAGCTTACGGCACTGAGGAGTGAATCGGAGTATGAAAGTGAGGTGCTTCTGGAGCTGGTAGAGAAGGAACGCAAGAGACTCCAGGAGGAGCTAGAACTGCTCAGGGCTCAGGACGTTAGCCTTCAGGAGGACATTTGCACTACTGCTAAGGTAACCACTTATTATTAATATTATCATCATCATCAGTATTCCCCTTTGGTCTTTGCCCTTTAAGGAATAGTTGACCCAAAAATGAAAATTATGTCATTTACTCACCTTCGAGTAGTTCTAAACCTGTATGAATTTCTTTGTTCTGCTGAACACAAGGGAAGATTTTTGAAAAAGGTTTTTAAACGGGTTGTTTAGGGTCTAACTGATTATTTTTTTCCTACTATGGAAGTCAATGGTGACCCTAAACAGCCTGGTTACAAACTTTCTTCAAAATATCTTCCTTTGTGTCCCAACCCTATCTCTGTAGAATGTGTGTATTGTATTACAAATTCCTTACCATGCCTCCTTTAATTCCCTTGCGATCCCACTGACTTACGTTTCATGATGATCCTGTTCTTAGCTACAGAGCACGAGGTGATCTGTCATGGTTAGAGGTGTATGTTTCTTTGAGCATGTCAGTGCGGTGTCAGGTTAAATAACTCTAGCTGTGTGTTACAGGAGAACAGTCGTTTGGAGGAGGAGGTCAGTGTCCTGAAGGAGAAGCTGTCTGAAGCTGAGAGCACCATCTCTAAACTACAGAAGGATCTGGATCATCTGCTGCAGGACAAGGTGAGATGTCTACATGTTATTAAAATGCGGTATATCAAGTGCTCACTCTGTAAGTACACTAATTGATCTCTGCTTGTTTCACTCAACAGTATGATGGCCTGGATCCAAATGGCACAGCACTGCTGAATGAAGAAGAGCACTACTCTGAGATCTTTAAGGAGTACGAGCAGCAGTGCAGGGTATGTCTGGTGGATATTTTGTGAAGTCAGTCCTGTCATTGTGCATGTATTTAAGTGTCCTGGCCATTATGCTAGCTATCCTGTAATTCATGGTGCTTTAAATGGCCGCTTTAATTGTGCATATTTTTGAGGAGTTGCACAATTGTGCCATTAGTTTTGCTCTTTTGACTTGAGCCAGTGCCACGTAATGCTGATGCAGAACACTAAGCAACAAGGAAGGGACTTCGCCTGTAATGATCCACATGCACTGGTCAGTTTTGAGAATTCTGGGCTATTTGCAGTTTCATTTGGGGGGGGAAGAAAACATTTAAAACACCCTCAAGTGTTTTGTTTTATTGCACTTCATCTATTTGCGTCTGTATTTCAATACATACTTAAAAAGGCCAAGACTTTAAATTTGTTTTCCCTCCTCATGAATTTAGTCACAAATGTATAACTGTACAGATTTATTCAATTATACTCTAAATATGTTAACAAACTGGAGAAAAAAAGAACCTGTCATTATCCAGTGTTCAGGTTTGTGTTCTGTAAATGAATGCAAATTAGTGAATAATTAATGATATAATGCCTCTTGTGCGTAACATGGCTCTTCAGGAAACTTGTTATAAAAAATGTTTTTAATTCTTCAGCTGGGGAGAGGATGCTGATTATCTTTTATATATATATATATATATATATATATAAAACAAAACAAAAAGAAAACTTACAGCCTACTTTAAAATGTTTTTTGCAGTTCCATTTGATGTTTGTTGCAAAGAAATTGCACGTTTCACATGTTCATTACAATATCTTTGTTTCAGGAAATGTCTTCAGAAAGAATTGTTTTACTTGTGTAAACGTCTCTGTGTCTCCGCCCCACTAAATACAGGAGCTGCAGGACAGGAATGACGAGTTACACTCAGAGCTGGAGTTGTTGAAATCTCAGGGCTCAGGAAGGAGAGTCAGACGATCGAAGAGCAACCTGTCTGGTCATGACTGGTCAAGCCGAAGAGCATTAACCACTGAATCAGATTCTGGTGAATTTTGACAAATAGTTTCCATTATCCCTCCGGGTTAACCTTTCTAGATCTTTCATGCTGTACCTATGTTAATATACCTTTCTGAATGTGTAGCTCATCCTGTCTGTGTTGTCCTGCAGATGATCCAGAAATGAAGAAAGGTGCATCACCTCAAGTCAGAAAAAAGCTTCAAGTCACTGACAAGAATGGTGAGGAAATATAAAAATTAAGTGATCCTTTCTGCATGAAATATCTAAACGCCTGTGTCATGGTTTGGTTTGGTGTGTCTCTTCAGTTTTAGGTTCCTTGGAGAGTTTGGCTCCCCCTGTGAGCATCGAGACAGAACTGGCCATGGAGCAGATGAAAGAGAAATACGAGAGAGAGGTCCAGGACTTGAAGATCCTACTGGAGACTAAGGTAGAGAGAGAGTAGATTAGAGATATGTTTTTGCAAAGTAATATAGTTTCAAACCGTAAGTGTTAAATTGACAAGCTAAGATGTGCAAATGCTTCTAGATGTATAATCTTTCCTTTCACTGTAGAGAGAAAGTGATTGAGGGTCCGAATTTTGTTTCAACAGGTGAATTTCTATGAGCGCAGTATGGAGCTGATGCGGCAGAATATGGAGGTTGAGAGGAAGGACATCTCGCAGAGCTTTAAGATGGAGATCAGTGAGTTAGAGGAAATGAAGGCTCAGGCTGAGGAGCGAGCAGAGAAAATGCGTCAGGCTGTTGAGCGGCTGGAAGCAGAGCTCAGGGGTAAGACTTCAGGAGGAGCCTGGGGTTCAGAGCAAGAGCGGAGAATTCAACGGGAACAGGCAGAACTGGAGCAGAACTACGCTCGTGAGATCAGCAACATCGTGCTGCGTCTCACCTCAGAGAAAGATCAGCTAGAGGCAGAACTCAAGCTCAAGATGGACCAAGAAGTGCTGCTTGTTAGGTAAGTGTCGCTCAAATGATCTGGTAAAGGATTCGGTGCAGCTCATCCATTGTAGATTTGGTCTTGCGTATTAGAAAAAGAAAAGAGCTACCATGAGTGAAGACAGTCTTGAAGATTTTTTTAGTAATGGAATAAAAAACAGAAACAGTGTATTATTTTCTATTGCTAAAACCTGTCAAATATAAATAAATAATAAAAAACTTCTTAAAAATACTTATTTCAGTACAGCAAAATATTGCTTTAAATTATTGCTATTATATTTCCTGAAATAATGTAAAAATAATGTAATGTATTTTGATTGTAAAGGTATTCATAATTTATAATAGGTAGTATTTGTTGTAATGGGTTAATTAAATATTTGATGAAAAAAATTAAATAAAATGGGATACATGGTGTAATATGAATTTAATGAGAATCACTACTGAATTAGAAAGCATTATATAATGAAAATTCAGAAGAAATATGTATTGTTAAATTTTAAATGTTACAATTTTTTACCATAATGTATTTTGGTTGTAAAAATTAAAAAAATGAAAATAGAAATAAATATAAAAATATGAACTTTCTTGATAGGCTTGGTGAGATTCTCCTATTTACGCTATTTTCAGAAAATAAGTTGACTCTAAATAGCACCTGGTCAAAATTGCATTGTTGAGAGACAAAAAGCCATAATGATATATTGGCGTATTAGTCACATTTTTATTTTACTACATTCAGAAATAATGTAAAATGATAAAATAAAATATTTACAAACATTATAATCAATATAAATGTGGACTATAGTTCTGACTCCACAACAAAAATTAAACTAAATTTATTGTGGGAATTTCAGGTAAAAATGGTTTTCCAGAAAATACATTATACAATTTGTTATTATTTTTTTTTTGTAGACATTCATCATATCTAACTGTACAAATGAAAACTGTAAGTTCAACCCTTTTAACCAACATGCCTGTAAAGAGAAAGTAGATTGTTCCCTTGGCATCCACGATATTTCCATGAATGTAGACATATTAGCATGTTGCTGTGTCCCAGGGAGAAAGCAGAACAGCAGTTATTGCACATGAAGGCACAACACAGTGAGGTTCAGCGCAGCCTCCTTCACCAGCTGCACCTCGAGCGCAGCCGTCTGCAGGAGCAATCCCAGCTGCACCGCAGAGAAGTCGGTGCATGGGAGTCGAGAGTTCAGGAGCAGGAACAGGAGGCGCGCCGGGAGCGTCTCCTTAGCACCGAGCGCTGGAGTGAAGAGCAGGCTCAGATCTGCAGCAGGGTGGCACAGGAGAGGAAGAATCTAGAGGAGGAACACCAGGAGGAGGTCAGGAAACTCGGAGAACACATCCAGTTCATGGAAGCTCAGGTAGAGCTTGCATCCAGGGCTGAGGAGGAACTGCTTGTGCTACAAAAACGGCTAGAAGATAAGCTGGAGGAGATGTGTGTCCAGCTGGAAGACAACACTGTTTCCATGAAAGCCCAAGATGCCCTCATTCAGCATTTGACCACAGAACTCCATGCCAAAGAGAAGGAAACAGAAATCAGAAATGAGAAGGAACAAAAGCTCTGCAATAAGCTCTCTCAGATGGAGCAAAAGCTTAAAACCGAGCGAGAAAAGAAGCAAGAGCTTCTGAAACAAAAAGAGCTACTACAGAAAGAAACGGACAGAAGTATTCAAGCTCTAAAGGAGAAACTTGTAAAAGAAAAAGAGAGGGAGCAGGAACTTCTTGACAAAGTTTCTCAGTTGACTAAAGAGCTAGAGAACTGGAGGACCAAATCTGAGACCTGGCAGAAGGAGATCAAAGTGATGCAGGGAAGCAGTAGTCATCTGTCCACAGCGTTTGGGGAGCAGCAAATGCAGCTGAGAGAACAAGAGAAAGAACTTGTTGAGCTTCAAGAAAACATGGCCAAAACGCACGAGGCTCTGAAAAGCAGAGATGGCGATCTTACAAGACAGGCTTCTGAACTAAATGCTGTGGAGATGGAGCGGGATCGACTCAAAGAGGAGCTCAGGGGTCAATGTGAGGTTCTCAAACAGCTACAAACGCAGGTCAACAGTCTCTCTGAGGAGTGGGATCAAATGCACAGAATGGAGCAAAAACTTCAAGTCTCTCCTAGTGTGGAGCAGGGTCAGGATGAACAGCTCCAAGCCTGTCTGAGCTCTGAGCAGGAAGAGACGAGACGTCTTGAACAAGAGAACTCAAGCTACAGGCAACTTGTAGATCAGCTTTCATCTCAGATTGTCGAAATGGAGGCTGAGTCTACCAAACTCAAAGATAGCTCAGATAAACTCGCACTGGAACTGCGAAACAAAGACAATCAAATGCTGGAACTCAATCATCAGCTTGAAGCCAAAGCCGAAGAGATGGACTTGCTCTGGAACGAGGTTCAGCTGAAGATGAATCTGTTTAAGAATGTCACTCATCTCTCTGGTCAGGTCCAACTTTTGACCAGCCAGTTGGAGGACAAGGAGCAAGAACTGTGCTCTTTGAGGGAGGATGCTGATAATACCACAAACCAACTACAGCAATCTCTGATGGACTCCCGAACTGAGATTGAGCAGATGGAGAAGGCCTTTGAAAGCGAGAAGAGCAATTTAAAAGAGCAGCTTCTGGAGATGGAGGGACTTGTCATGGCTTTAGAGCAAGAGATTGCCAATCCCCACAGGTTTGTGGTTCTCCGGCTGGTATAGATGACCGTCGAAACAGATCCAAGACTAACCATTGCTGCATTGATCCAATCGCCGTTTCTCCTGTATGGATGCCAGGAGTTGACCGTTCACTACTTTCATGTTTGTCCAAGAATGTTTCACACAATCAGTTTTTATTAACCGTAGATATGCGCTTTGATTGTTCAGCCTCATGCATCTCACTAACTGAATAATGTTGATGTCACTGACATGCATGCAGTCTCACCATTAATAACAGTTACTGTATCTGATTGAAAGTGTGTCCTTGCATCCATTTTAATTGTATTAATAGTATTGCATTTTTTTTAGTTTGTTGCCCTAACGTTTTTTTTTTGTTTTTGAAAATCCATCTCCAAAAAAATAGTAATTGTATTGTTTTTCTGTACTAAGCTGCTTTAAAGTGCAGAGGCGGGTAAGATTGTTATGGAGAGCTGATCTCTATATTTTGGTTTCCAATTCTAGGGCTCAACTTGATGAGGTCAACTCCGAAAACAGTGCGCTGAAAGAAAGGCTTGCTGTCTTGCAGCAGGATGTCAAGTCGCTGGAGGAGGAGCTCAACAAAAAGGGGTAAAGAAATCACTGATGACTGTCCACACTTTATTTTGCTATCTTATTTAGCAAAAAAACTAATTGTGCTTCACTACATTTAGGAGGAAACTTAATGAGATGGAAAGAGAATATAAGAAGGATCGAGAAGAAGAAGAGGGGCTACGGAAAGAGGTTAAGTTCTTGAAAATGATTGATAACATGGATCTTAAATTCAGCATATTTCTTAAAGTGCGCTTTTTATGGGTTATAAAGGGCTCATATTTTGACTTTGGGATTCACAAACAACAGGTTGGCATGCATGCATGGTCAAAAAAACACTTACTTTCTTATAATATGCATTTATTTTAACCTAATTTGTTTAAAGACTCCTAAACAATTCTTTCAACAAATTATTTTTCTAAACTTTTCCAGTGATTGGTCGAATTTCATTTAAAGCAGTGTTTGTGAGCTTTAAATGCTGAAAGTGGCACCTAGTGGCAAAGAATGAAATTGCATTTTCATTCAGACTAATATTT
Source organism: Enteromius thamalakanensis (assembly GCA_032357475.1). Classification (NCBI taxonomy): domain Eukaryota; kingdom Metazoa; phylum Chordata; class Actinopteri; order Cypriniformes; family Cyprinidae; genus Enteromius; species Enteromius thamalakanensis. The sequence goes on along the minus strand of JAUCMT010000024.1, from coordinate 3,645,629 downwards.
CATGTTGACCTCAACACAAAACGTCTTGGGACTCATTTACAAAATGACTGATTTCTTTTGAGAAATTAAAAAATGACTCGGGTAAATGTAAAAATAGCTATATACATTTTATACAGGGACTTTCAGATTTAAACTTCGCAGGATGTTTCCAATCACTTAGAGCTGTGTTAAACATTGCATGACAGAATTTTCTAAATGTTCAGAATTTTCATTTCTGGTCCTATTATAAAATATAATTTTTTTTTATGTTCTCTTTTTAAAGATCTTGTTATATGCCACATTATAAAAACAAAATAGTTGCAAACCATTGCTATTCTTAACAATTGTTTCGTTTCTCTAACATAGAATTCCAGATTTCGAGAGGAGGTGCTTGACTTCAGCGCGAGAAACCTGCAGCTTAGCAATGAGAACGCTGATCTGAGCTCCCGGCTGTCTACTGATCAGAGAGCAGTGCAGACGCTGACTGACAGGCTTGCGCAGGTGTGTCAGGAGAATGATGAGGCAGCTGCGTCCTTCAAACAGCTGCAGGAAACCCTTCAACAGCAGAAGAGCGACACACTAATGATGCAGGAACAATGGCAGAAAGAGAAAGCGCTTCTAGAGAGGGAGCTCAAAACTGCAAAGGAGACAGTATGGATTTGTTTTGTAGGATATTTTAACTAATTATTTCAGAGTTGACAGGAATCACTGAAAACTGCTGTTTTTCTTCAGCTCCAGCATTTGACGGCACTCGAGTCTGCACTGAATAGTCAGACTCTGAAAAACCAAGCGCTAGAGCAAGACAAGGAGCGTTTGCTGAAGGAAACGTCAGACAGGGACCAGAAGGTGAGATCTTAAGGCTTTTTTCACAGCATATTTATCCAACATGTTATGCTGAAACATGCTTTGTGTTTATCGCAGCTGATAAATCTTCAGGAATCTCTTCGCAAATCAGAAGCCCAGATAGAGCAGCTCAACTCCCAGATCTTGACTATGTGGCAAGAAAAGGATGTTCACATCCAGGAGTCAGCCACACATCAGAAGATGCTGCAGCAGTCTCAGGAAAAGGTCAACAAAGATCTTTATACATCTTCATACGTACTTAGTCAATTAAGTTCTAATAAAAACAATGTAAATATTGTTGTAAAACTCAAGGTCCAGGAGTTTGAGGAGAGCATACGCCAGCTGCATAAAGAGATGGAGCAGTTACATCAGACCCACAGGCTTCAGGAGGAGACGGCAGTCAGTGTCCTGCAGAAGGAGTGCAAAAGTTTGCGACTGCAGAACGAGGAATTTCGTAATAAGGTTAGTCGGGAACAACAAACTGTGTTCGCAGTGGATTTTTCTCAACATGCAATTGTGCATAACTGCTGAACTATTGAGAATGCACTAACATTTATGCATGAGGCTTTTAGTAGTGTATTTAAAGTCTCATATACTTACCAAGCATGCATTTATTTGATCATAATGCAGGGGGAAAATTAGTATTTAAATATACATTTTAAAATGTTACTTACACCTGTGAAGCGAAGCTGAAAATTGCTCCAGCATCATTGCTCCAGTCTTCAGTGTCACATGATCCTTGACAAATCTTACTGTAATGCTGGATTATATTTCTAGGTGGCTCAACTGCAGACTCAGGAGCTGGAACTTCAGAGACTGACACACGAGTGCCTCACTTTGAGAAGCAAACGGGCAGAGCTAGAGACCGCTAAACATGAGGCAGACGAACAGGTTTGGAGATCATTTTTAAACTCCTCAGTTTGGGAATTCCTTACGTTTCTGGTCTCAAGTTTGTGTGTTGTGGTTTAGGCTTTAAGGGCAAATAGCGCTCTGTCGCTGGTCCAGGCCCAGCATGCTCGTGAGGTGCAGGAACTAAGGGAACAGGTGGGTTCTGGCACTCGGGAGCACTTGGCTCATCTGCAAACTCAGCTGGTGGAGCAACAGCGCAGGACACTGGATTTAGAGGATCTGCTTCGCTCTCAGGCCAAACAGGCTAGTGTTCAGATGGGACTTCAGCAGGTACATCAGCATTATATTTAAAATCTAAATGTTTACTATACATTTTTACATTGAATCAGTTGATCTCATATTTCTACTAATGAACAATTCAATTATTCAATAGGAGCAGTATGAGAAATTAATGGCAAGTATGCAGGAGCGTATGGATGAGGTTGAGGCCAAGCTGAAAAACACCCGTGTCATGCTGCAGGAGAAGGTCAACCAGCTAAAAGAACAGGTAACCAGACACTAAAGGCGTTTAAAGGAATGGTTCGCCCCAAAAATACATTTGGTGATTTACTCCCTCTTGAACACAAAAGGAAGTTTCCTTTCCAAACTTTCTTCAAGCTATCTTACTTTGTGTTCGGCAGAACAAAGAAATTCATACAGATTTAGAACTACTCGAACTACTAAAATGTAAATTTTTTGGGTGAACTATCCCTTTAAGACATTTAGAAAATATGGATATTTTCTGAACTTAACACTATTCTACTAAATACTGCATGTTTACTTTTTTGTACAGTCATTACATGGATACTAATGTTTAAATACTATGTAAAATAGGTAAAAATTACACGCAACATAAACCCACATACCATCTCATCTTTACATAATTTTTTCATTACCCCTGGGCCATCCAAAATGTAGACGAGTTTTTGCTCAGCAATGAATGGGTGCCATCAGAATAAAGAGTCCAAACGGCTAATAAAACAATCCATACAACTCCCATCCATTAATTAACAGATAGTAAAAAGCTGTGTTTGTACGAAACAAATCCATCAAGGTACTTACAACTGGCTATAATTTGACCTCCAGTTAAAACGTCCATCCCCTGTTGTCACATCAAAATCCATCTGCATTTTAAAGAATTTTTTATTTTACTTTCTGCTTGTTTGGAGTTTAATCTGTGCTTTTTGTCTACTGATTCAAACATTACCTATTCCTTCACTGGAAAAAGCAATATTATGTATTGAAGCAAGTTAAAACGTCTTGATGGATTTGCTTCTTAAAACATGCAGCTTTTTTCACAAGATGTTAACTGATGGATTGGAGTTGTGTGGATTGTGATGTTTTCACCAGATGTTTGGACACCTATTGCTGAGCAAGTGATGTAATGCTAGATTTCGAATATAATATAGAATATAAATGTGAACTTTTGTTAACTAGTGAATGTTTACACTGGAAATAAAGGTTTCTGCAGTTTTGTAGATGTAGGTGAACTGAGCATAACATTATACATACTAAGAACTTTAGAAAACTGAACTCTTACTATTTCTTAAGTTATGATTGTCGTCATATCTTAATATATCTATAACTTTTATTCACCCTCCTAGCTGGCCAAAAATGCCAAGTCAGATCTGCTGCTGAAGGACCTGTATGTGGAAAACTCTCAGCTCATGAAGGCTCTTCAGGTGACGGAGCAGAGGCAGAAGAGTGCAGAGAAGAAATCCTTTCTTTTGGAGGAGAAAGTGATCGCTCTTAATAAACTGCTACGTAAAATTGCCCCAGCATCCCTCACAGCTTAGACTTTTTTTTCACTCCATCATGAGCCTTGATGTATTGTACTGGACTGTGAAGTACCACCCGCTAGTGCACTTTTTTTTTGTGTCAGTTGGTGCGAAACGTGTTTTTGTAAAAGCAATCCTAGTGTTAAAATGAAAGCACAGATAATGCAAAGTCTTAGAGTTACTCTAACAGCATATTGTATTAAATAATGCTGTTTCCAGGGTATAAAGAGAAAGAAGGGTTAATTCAATGGTCTCTTTAGAGGCAAATGAATACCAATGAACAAGACTTTTGTAGTATGAGAGTTGAACTTTTGTTAAGGACAGAACATTACACATTCCTTCAGTTGTTGACTGTGATGTAGGGTTTTTTGTTAATCTGTTGACTTCTATATTTGCTAGTAAAAAAAAAAAAGACTTTTAACTGCAGTTTTAATGCCCATTGTGGTGCAATAACCAAAAGCACAGTATTCACACAATGTACAGTTTTGATACAAATATCTTTAAGTAATTGCACAATTGTCAATCATGATGCACTAATGTCCACTTTTATATAAATTATTGTAAATGTTGCAGATGTCTCTTATGTACACCTCCTTTAAAAGAGCTGGCTAACTGGGAGATGAAAGTGTGACCCCACTGTTGGAAATGCATCGCTGTAAAGAATGTGACCAAGTAAAGTTTAAATTGTGTACATGTGTAGCTCTCTGATTGAATAATTCACTCAAATTTAAAGTTATCGAAATGAATGTGAAGGAAAGCATCCACAATACACCTGCTTGTTAGGAGATGACATGCTCTAATATACCCTGCCGAATAAGCTGCTCACATTTCCATCTGGGTAAAAAATGCTGTGAAGAGAGTAAGAGAGAACGTGTTAAGCTACACATATCCAAATCCATATATATATATAAAATCAGATTTAAACATGCTCTTAAGGACATAGTTACCTGGCTATTTTTCTTCAACAGAATGACCGTGCCATCATCTATTTCAAATTCTCCATGGTCTTTAAGACAGCGCACCTGAAAGAAAGGAAAGGAAATGACCGGTGCTGATGTTACATGCATATACACTGGCCTCCAAAAGTTTGGAAACACCCTACGAAAAGTGGTGTTTTTTGACAACATTGGCATGAATCCTTTTTAATTTGTGATAATTTTGCATTGATAAGGGACAGTTTATACATAAATACTTATATTTTTGATTCATCAAAATATCCAGCATTGGCAGGTATTACAGCATCCCTGTAACGTGGGCATCCCAGGTGTCAGTTTATTCAAACACTGACTAGATATATGTGACCCTGGACCACAAAACCAGTCTTAAGTCGCTGGGGTTTATTTGTAGCAATATCCAAAAATACATCGCATGGGTCAAAATTTTAGATTTTTTTTTTTATGCCAAAAATCATTAGGAAATTAAGTAAAGATCATGTTCCGTGAAGATTTATTGTAAAATCCCTACTGTAAACATATCAAAACGTCATTTTTGATTAGTAAACTGCATTGATAATATATTAATTTGGACAACTTTAAAGGTGATTTGCTCAGTATTTTGATTTTTTTTGCACCCTCTGATTCCAGATTTTCAAATAGATGCATCTCGGATATATAAAATATCGGACCAAATATTGTCCTATCCTAACAAACCATGTATCAATGGAAAGCTTATTTATTGAGCTTCCATATGATGTATACATCTCAGTTTTGTAAAATTTTACCTTATGACTGGTTTTGTGGTCCAGGAACACAAGCCTTCTAAATGATTGCCCATAGTAGCTCATCTTTGACATGTATATATTCCCATTATTATGTAATCAAAATGAAAATTATTACTGCTGGTCTTTAATGATAATGTCAAGTTACTTTAATGTACAGTATTTGCACCAAAAAGTGATAAGGATTTATGCTGATATCATCCAAAACCACACTTTTCCAGGGGTTTTCAAACTTTTGGAGGGCAGTGTGCACACACATTTGGTTTTATATATTTGAAGCATTCTATTACTGTAATTATTTTACAAGGTATTACAAGAAATATTACTAAGATGTACTCGAAATCTAACCAATATAAAAGCTATTTATTGTCATGTGGGATGATTTTTTTTTTCACATCAAAGAAAAAGAGTCTTTTTATAATTTTTTTGTGACATTCAGCCAAATAAATAAACATTATGAAATTAAAAAAACATAAATAAATAAACATTAATTTAAATAAATTTTTCAGCTAGTTTTCAAGGCAACATTTCTTGATGTACTTAAAATTTTTAATTAAAAAATAATTATAAAATTTATTTTAAAAAGATAAAAGTAAAATATAAAGCATAAAAAATACAAAATATTTTTTGAAAAAGTTGTAAAAAAATTTTTCACGAAAAATAAATAAATATTAGGATCCTATTTCTTTTAAAATAACCCTGCACTCACCTCGATGTATAAACTCTTAGGGGGCTTCATATCCTGTGTTATATCCAAACCTTCCTCTCCTCCTATTGACCTCATATAGGTTGCCAAAGACTTTTTGTACTGATTGAACCACTCCATCTGATTTACAAGCCATTAAATTACACATGTCAGTCACAGACCAGAAAGAAACATGTGACATACTGTATATTATTAACACTGCACACGAGAAAAGCAGGCCCACCTCTTCAGCACACATATGAAAGCGAATGTTTGTGGGCAGTACACTGCCATACTCCCATCTGAGAGCACGGATTCGCAGGAGGCGATCATAACTGTGGAAAGAAAGAGATGGGTTACATCACGATGCCTGTCAAGAGTGCACTTGATGATGGGTGACAGGAGAAGCCAGTGGATCACACACAGGTAAGCGGCGATGCAGCGCTGGTTTCTCAGCAGGCAGCTGTGCCGAAACTTGATGGTTGGCATCAGCTCGCTTTTTCCCTCTGTCTTTGTCTCATTCCTACAAATACAAAAAATACATCCACTGTAATGGCTTTATAAACTAAATTAATAAAAGTGATTATTTTTTTTAAATGTTACCAATTTTAATTTTATATATATATATATATATATATATATATATATATATATATATATATATACCTAAGCTTTCATTTTTTTGCATAAGCATTTTTTAAACAATAGTAATTTTATTTAGTTGCAGTAATTTTAGTACTTCATTTTATTTCATTTTGCAAAGACAACAGTTATTAATTTTCGCTAAAGTATATATCTCATTTTTATTTGATCCCAGCTTTATTTCAGTGAAAGAAGCCAATTTCTAGTGGTTTTAGTTATCAATAGCAATATTGCACATGTTCTGCCATGATAAACTAATCAGACGAAAAAAGCTTTGAGCACGCGCTTACACATCAATCTGGTTCTGTTCGTACAGAGCCTTCATTTCCTCCAGGACTTGGCGAATACCGTCTTCCTACGGAAAAATCAAGGGTATTGACCATTATTACTAATTGCTGTAACTATGGAAACTTTTAAACACCGAAATGTAACGTTACAACTGTACTTACATTAAACGCGGGCAGCTGACCGTCGCTCATCCGGTGTAGTTCTCTAATAAGCTCGACTGCCTTTTCGCAAAACATTGTCAATTAGTTTGTAATATTAACTGAAAGATGACGCTTTTGGGGGGGATAAAGTCTTAGCTAGCAACATATACAAAGTTCTAGCAGATTTCGCGGTAAATTTTTGTTGTTGTGATCACGTGTGCCACAAAGCTACTACGGAGATACAAAAAGGACATTTCGACGGAAAGTCCCACTCGTTTTCGCGAATCGGTTCTTATGAACAGTTCATTTCAAAGAATCGGTTCAGTGATTATTTTCCTTTTACGTAAAAGCGTAGCATCTTACATAAAACCATAGGTTATACATAATAACCTGACCATTGTCGTTAATTACTAATAATAAATAAGAACTTGACGGGAACATGACAGACGAGTATGCATTATCGTGTGTGTATTAATATGCACAGCAGAAATATGTTTTAAGGAAAATAAAGAAGTTTTCTGATAACTGCTTCGGAGCTGATCCCAGTCAATTTCATAGTATTATTTTATACGAGTAAAAAAGAAATAATGATTTACGTTAAAATTATGAAGGTAATTAGTGCTGTAGCATATTGTATTTTGAAGGGTTGACTAGTATGTAATCAAGTACGTGCTGCCATCTAGTGTTGAAAAAGCTAAAGCTTTTCGCTTTAGAGGCAACAAACTTTGGCAGTAAAAAGTTTATCACTCACTCTTGAACCTTTGAACAAGCCAAAGTTTACTTTGCGTGATGCTTGTTACAGTCTGTTAGAGATAACATTACAGTCTTCACAATAACTCATGTCAGCTCAAAAGTAATCATTACTTAAAGGCATCTTATGTTAGATGTACACTACTGTTCAAAAATTTGGGGTCAGTAAGATATTTAATGGTTTTTAAAGATGTTTCTTCTGCTCATCAAGGCTGCATTTATTA
>JAUCMT010000024.1:3568041-3628419 GCA_032357475.1 Enteromius thamalakanensis | reverse complement strand
CATCAACAGATTATTTAAACATAATAATTTCAAATGGACTTTAAAGTAAAACTTTGAATTTGACATTATTACAAAACGCACTTTTTAAAAGTGCATGTAATTGTATGTTAAGAAACAAAAATCGTCTTTAAGTACACTTGAGTAGCCTTTTATTTAATTTATTTAAAACTCTTTCTCAGTTTATTTCAAAGCAAGCTAATTCGTACAACCTTGCATACGATTTTGCATGATTTGTCTAAAAACCCATCACGGGTAAGTTTAGGGGCGGGGTTAGGGTTAGGTCATTTGTAAAAATTCATACGAATTGGCGACTCGTAAAATACGTACTAATTTTTGCTAAATTGTTATCGTATGAATTCATTGTGAGGTCTTACGAATTAGTCCCCACATAAAATATGCCCAATTTGCAGTGAGATCGGGTTGAGTAGGCCTACTATAAGTGTGATTTATTCCAAACAACACTCCTTCTGTACTTCCTTAAAAAAAAAAAAACATCAACAGATTATTTAAACATAATAATTTCAAATGGACTTTAAAGTAAAACTTTGAATTTGACATTATTACAAAACACACTTCTTAAAAGTGCACGTAATTGTATGTTCAGAAACAAAAATCGTCTTTAAGTACACTTAAGTAGCCTTTTATTTCATTTATTTAAAACTCTCTCTCAGTTTATTTCAAAATAAGATCACTCAGTACAGTTAAGCATACTTCTTTTTACCTTTTAGTGTAAATATATTATCATTACTGTTCTAAATGAAAATACTTATATATATCGTTTCATTTATCTTCACAAAAGAAATGTGCTTAGTGTACACCAGATAATTTTAGAAAGATCCTGTTGAGTAGAGCTAGAGTGTTTTTCTCATTTCCAAAGTCAAATTTTATTGATGAACTTTCACAATAACAGGCAGATTTCAAACGTTCATTAAATATACTTATCATTTGCCAAGTTGTGCAAACAGGTCATGAAACAAGTATTATTGAGACGAGAGAGGCTCCATCTGTCTTTGATCAATTTGTCTTGTTAATAAGTCTGGAGAGGGAGCCAGGCAGACTTTAATTTCTTTAATCCTCATTTGGAACATAGTATAAAAAGACATGACATTTCTTCAGTCTTTCTTTCTGTCTGTCTGTTTTTATTTTCAATACTAATTATTATGACAAAGGCAACCTGTTCAGGCTTCAATTACGTTTATCCAATTTTCAGTTTTAATTTCGTCTTAGTGCCCCGCGACGTGATTTCACTGTACCGTGGACTGAAATGATCAAAACCTAATTAAACCACCGACCTCTAACAATATATGCAGTTATCCAAATGTGGAGCTGTTCTTTAAAATGCCATACTTTCCCGACTGTCTTATGCAAGTATTAATAATAAGCTTTCATTATTTCAAAAGTAGTCAGCCTTCGTGTTACGAGTTTTATAATATTCTGTGGTGGTTCATACTCGGATTATGTTTTGTTTAGATTTGTTTTTTTGTTTCACTGGATGTAAATGAACAGCACTTGTGTTTGTAAATCTCAACACTATTTATAAAAAAAGAAATTTAAACTCAAATCAAACTGTATTCATGTTGTGATTCTGCCTGTCAGTCTTAAGAGACTAATACAGATTATCACAATGCCTTTGAGTATCCAAATGTTTCTTTCTTTGTCTCTGAAAGCATTACATGCACTTCAAGGTAATTGAGGCGTCCCGGCTCTTTTGCATGGTGTCGCGCTTGAATAAAGGCCACATGCTTCAACACTCTTTCACTCTTTGAGTCATTGTTTGGGTGCAGTGCTTGATTTAAGTGGTTTAAAATGGAGTCCGTTCCAATAGGTTTTCCTGCTGGTGCTAAATAAATGTCTATACAGGCCTACTTCACTCAACCTGGTTTAAAAACCTGCATCTCTCTTTATACATGCATCTATATTTGTAGGTGGATTCTCAGGATATAGGTTTTTTGCAGTACTGTATGTACTGTATATTGTAAATGTGTTTTCTTTTCAGTTCGTGTGTGTTTTGGGAGGTAAACATAAGGGAGCAGGGGATGTTTGCTCTGCAGTGGGATATTGATTCGTAGTAATGCTCAAATGCACAGACTCCACTGCTTTTGCTTTGTGTGACAATTCATTTTTAAAGGATGCCTCACCCAAATCCTGTTTCAAATGCTGATCCGTCATGCCAGAAAGCTGTAATTATATGTTGTTGTCACACTATTGTTTAATTTTGCTGCATTGAATGTATGTCTTTTTACACTAAATGTCATATTTGCATCTATCCAAACTGGTTTTACTTGAAAAAAACGCATCTGGCAGTAGAATAGAATAAGTATCCAATAAAAGTTTTGTCCTGTATGTGTATGCATTAATGTCAGCCTATAAAAGAACATGTAGTTTAAAGTAAAACCGTTTTTAAATATGCAGCTAAGTTATTTTATTCATGATGGAAATGTACTTTTGTTTTGTGTAATGTTGTATTTTTCCCTTGTTTCATATGCTGCATGAGAGGGAGAATGTGACCTAGAAGGAGAACATGTTTGTTGTTGTTGTTATATATTTTTCCTTTATAGTGATCTATTTAAGTATAAAATACATGTTATAGTAATAATAAAATGTGTGTGTTTTAACATACGCACACAAGTGAATACTTTCCTTTAGGAAAGAGAATGCATGCATTTATGTGTTTGTTTGTTTGTTATATATTTTCACTACAAATACATATGTTGTTAATATAATTACAGGATAATATTTGAAAAGTTCATTTGCAAAACCTTATGACAAATAGGTTTAAAAATAACTAATACAGCTAACTAACACAATAAAGGACAATAAAAGCATGATGTCATTATAAAAAACGTTATTAGTTATTAGTTTCTGCAATAAACTCTTCGTACTGTATATACACCAAGCATTTTAATAAACCACAAATTTTAATTTTTGTAGATATTTTTATTAGTTTTGGTCATTTTGAACAAAAACATAAATGTTTTTGTTTGTAAATTTCATATGCTGCATGTGTACTTTATCCAATACAACTGAATATTGTTTTCAGCGAAGGATAATGTTTGTGTATGTGTGTGTGTTTATTGTTATTAATATTATTATTTAAAAAAACACATTTATTTTACAGATTTGATTTGTAAAGAATATCTAATTGTCTGTAATGCAATGGCAAATACCACTGCGCTTTATTTTCTTTAAATCCTGAACGGGTAGGTTCTTGTTTGTTTGTTGTCTTGGGTGAAGGTGCGATGGGAGATATAAGGTTGCAATAACTGTAAACCTGAGCAAGCTCCCCGTGTTGCTTCTCTCCGGAGGGATGCCTCTCATACACTTACGTAATCTTGGCAGCATTCCCTCGGAAGTACGAGGCACGGCACCAAGAATTCCCCCCCGTTACAGGATAGTGAGTGCCACTTGATGGAAGCCCCTCCAAGACTGTAGGTCAAACAGATCAGTGACAGGCCAACAAGAACATCTATATCTCTGGCTCCCGCGCACTCATTTCTGTTGTTTAACGTTGCCATGGATCTGAGGCTGCGTTGCTATGTCACAAGATCACTGTGTCGTCAACCAGACCGGTGTAGTGAGTGCTAATTGCTTTCAAAGCATGGGTTATTCATAAAAACAAATAATCATTTTTTTAAGTTTAATGAGACAAAGCAGGCTACACCAGAAAAAGCTTGTTTTATAACAACTGCACTCTTACATACATTTTATTACAGTCATAGACTCCCTTTTTTTAGAACACCACACAAATCTATTTACTCAATGGCTTTTTAGTTAATTCTTTAAAAAAAAAGTCCTAATTATCAGAGCTTTTCTTCGTACCTATTTTCCTTTCCATCTGAAACTACTCGCCGCTAGGTTTCGTCTCGTCAACAACCTTTGACCCTTGACCTCTGACCTTAAGTGAATGGAATTCACAACAAAGATTAAAATTCCTCAAGGAGGTACATCCGCTCGTGAGGATCATGCTCCTCTCTTCATTAAAATACTAAATGTCCGAGATATTTTTTTTTCTTTTTATCACATACAATACAGAGTCCGTTATGTACATCCTCTCTCCCGTACCGATGATGAAAACAGTATTCGTTTGGCTTCCCATGAGCGCAGTGGAAGTGTTTAGGTCCTCTTTTGTACTTCTCTCTAATCATGCAGTGGACAAAAGCTTTTAAACAGTTGGTCGGTTCAGCGACAAAGTCTCGACATGTTATCGCATGAGTCCTGGTCCATTGTGAGGCTCCTTTCCTCGTCAAGCTTATTCCTATTCTGTCCTTTCAGAAACCATAACAAGTTCAAATGAGGGGTTGGCTAGACAAGAGCTTGAAATTCGGGTTGTGTTTTTTTTTTATTTTTGGAGTGCTAGACGTTAGGGCTTCATACTGGCCGGTCCACAGCATACTGGCAGGGGCTTAGGTTGGACACAGGGTTCTGCACGGCCGGGTAAGCGAAGTTGGCGTGCTGTTTGGCTTTGAGCCGGAGGCTGGCCAGACTGGAGTTACAGGTGTCTCTGTACATGTACGGACTGGCCGTGGTGGCATAAGGGCAGGTCGCTGCCGACACCGCCGCAGAATTGAGGGTGGGGCTGTTCAGGTTGTTCAGGTTCCCCAGGTTATTGAGGCCTGATCCCGGCACCCCTGCCACCGCCGAGGGCACCATGGAGGAGGCCATGTTCATGGAAGGGATGGAGCTGGGCGGGGAGAACATTGGCTGGGACGACAGCGGGCTTACATTCATGGAGTTAAAGAAAGGAAAGCTCTTGGCTGACAGCGGGCTGCTGGCCAGGCTCTTGGTGGCCCAGTTGTTATAGGAATAGCCGGAGTACATGTCGTCGTAGGGCTGCATGAGTCCGTTGAACTGGGCGCCGAAGCCGTTCTTGCACAGCTCGGCTTGCTGGTTCCTCTCTCGCTTTCTCCATTTGGCACGCCGGTTTTTAAACCACACCTGTCGGAAAGACCACGAGGAAAGAGTTAAAAACAGGGCTTGTGAGGGATGCACTGTGCAAAACAACACATTTAAACGCGTCCTTCTGATATCAAGTATAAAAGACAGGACTTTAATATTCCGATTTAAACAAGAAAAGTTCCGCCAGGCTCAAATTAAGTGCTTCATTTATTAAACTCATTTATTCACTTATTATGAGTTTTCCCAGTGAGAAATGTCATTAAAGAGCTTTCCTCACATTTAGTCAATTTTATATCCTATTTTTAGGGGATTAAAGTTTTAATGCGAATTCCTTTAATTCCTTTTAGCTCTCTGAGACACGATAAAGCTGTTTTCTTGTCGATCTTTTCCCTATAATTAGTAAAGAGACACAAGCTGAGGAGAAATTAAGAACTTCTTTTAATGATTAGGTTTTAGCAGTGTAAATACCATCTTTTATGTAAATGGTTTGCTTTGAAAAGAACATCTATTATGTGACAGCGGCACAAAAAAATGCCTCTACAACTTAATTTTAACATGATAAAGACGTAAACAATCATGACTGAAGAAAAAAAGTCAGATAATGATGGAATATTGCCGCACTCGTGCTTGTAATTATACTTGTGATTTAGCCTGTTTTCTGGGAATGTTTAATGACATCTTTTATCCAGTGTACTGTAAATGATACCAGTTTATATTGGGAGAGAGGGAATACCCTCCTCTTTGAATGTTCCACTGACACTTCGGCAATGGTGTTTAAAGCCTACCAAAATAACTCAATGACAAATATAGTGCAGTGGTCGGTGTGTTCATTCTTTATATTTTTTGCATGCAGGTATAATAAACGGCTAAAATTTTCTTTATTGAAACATGTGGCTACACAAAGGAACTTTATAGTGGAAAAAGGTTCATTAGATTATTCTTCACACTACAAAATGGTTCTGAAGAAAGGTTTATGTATAACCTTCATCTGCCCTGCTGACTTTCAATATCACTAATGATACAATGTCTGTAAAAACCAGCATCAGTTAGAGAAGACGCCTTCGCAGTCATGTGTGGTCCATTGTGAGGGTTTTTAAAGTATCCAGGGTCAAGCTGGCTTCAGGTCAAGCCGGTGATTTAGGGTTTGTGAGTTTATTAGAAGCGCATACTCTATCAATTGCGTAAATCAATATGACAGCAGAAGCATGCGGAATATGTGGCATAAGGTTCCAGCTGGGATTACTGATATGCATGTACGGTTCAGGAGGCCACTGATAGACATTAGGAAAGGGGGATCTCTACCTCTGTTGTTCTTTCAAAATAACAACCAAGACTGTGTGCTATGTGACCTTTCCTCTGGCCAGCGTGAATTTGATCCATTAGATGCGCGCCAGGCAAGGAGCTAGCGATTGTATTGTCATCCATCAGAATGGGAGCCCACCTGCTCTCTTTGTGTGCTTCACCCATCAAACTTCTGCTTTTTGTTGGACCAGAAGGTCACAAAACCTTTCTAGGCTTTTCTAAGCGAACGATCGTTTACATCACAAATCTCAATTTAGCAGTATTCTGGAAACACACACCAAAGAAATTTCCACAGCCGATGTCTTGTGTTTAAGTGTTCCTGAAGATCCTGGAATAGCCCGGGCCTATAATTTATGTCCCGTGGTTCAAGACGCCCTTTCATTACACACAGCATCCAAATGCACCATAGTGACAGCATAGTGAACATAACTTCTTATCTTTGTCAGTCAGTGTGTCAACTTTTTGATTGTAACATCTGCAGATTTTGCTGAAACGCAATGTACCGTAGCTCTGCTGTGGTTTAGCTTGGCAGGGATACGTACCCGTACTCTTGCTTCTGTGAGGTTGGTCCACACAGCGATCTCTTCTCGCGTGCTCATGTCAGGATAGCGGTTTCTCTGAAAGGTGGCTTCAAGTTCCTGGAGCTGCTGGCTGGTAAAGTGCGTCCTTTGCCGCCGCTGTTTTTTCTTTAAAGAGCCGTCCTCTGGGTTCGACTCATCTGTGTGGTTCTGATGGGACTTCTCTGTGTCTGTATGGGTCAAAGGAAAAACAGTGCATTAATTAAACTGATACACTCTTAACTGGCATCTAGAAACTTTAACATTGTACAAAAGGCTCTGTAGTGGCAAAAGTTTCTTTTAGATCATAAAATGTTCTTCAAACTAAGAGAAAAAAAATGTTGCAAAAAAAAAAATTAATTGAATAAATAAAATTTAAATTCTGCAATCTATAGTCCCGCTATAAGCACAAAATAAGCTGTAGATGCATGGGATAAACACTCAGTTTCTGTTTGGCTTTAAAACCACATAAAGATAAACTGCAGTGTTTTTTGTATGCGTGATGAAAACTGTCCCACTGTGGTGTAGGGTTCTGCAAATTGCAAATTCAAGACCCCACAGAAAGGGCTAAATTAGCCGGCCACATAATCCTGGGATCAGCCATTAGTGACAGGGCAGGTTTGGGGCTGTTTGGCAAGAGCTTAACTCTCTAGGAGCAGTTCGAACTAATCAGCAAGCTTTCCAGGACTCCGCAGGGCCTCTAGGAAAACCAACAAGACATCATGCTGCCATCTGTCAGTGGACAGATAACTCTTACAACATCATCTATTAAGAAGAAGGCGCAAAAAAGAAAATAAAATGTCACATCTTAAAAGTAACAAGGTCAATATATCTTAAGTTAAACAGAAAAAGAGTTTAACTTGAAGTGACTTGACAACTGGATGACTTCATTGATATGTTGGTTATAGGTGCAGTTCGTTTTGTGTTCGATCTAAACATTATTTGGTTAATAAAAAATAGATAAGATATAGATTTATTGAAGCTGTTGATGTGCGTGTTCGCTTCATGCAAAACCCCCGTTCATTAAATAAATTTTACAAACATTACCTATATTATTTATATATTTTTAACCCCTATAATGTTTCAATTATTGACTGAGCCCATGTTTAAAAACAAAAATATACAAAAGTTGGCTAAAAATAGTCGTAATAACATTTATTTCACAGACTAATTATTAAATGCAGTGTAAAGATGGCTATAATAAGATTTAACATGTTGCAAATGTGGTAAGGCTTCTGAAATAGTAAACGGTCTAAATAAACCCATAATAAAATAGGCTGTAAATAAAAGATGGGAATGCATGATTATTTAACAGCTTAATATAGGCCCTTATAGTTTTTAGGTGACGCACGCAGTTTCTGTCCTCTTCGTTATCTAGCGCGCATCCGCTTTTTATGAGATTAAATGTTAAAGTTACAAAGCCACAAATTATTTCGGATATATTTAGGTCAACCTATTAGGCCTGTAGCTATTTTCTAGTGATGTAAACTGCGATCAGACTTAAAGCTTTGTTTTCAGTGTACCTCCGCAAACGCACAAACACTAAAGATCATTAATAATTATTATTTTGCACAAACCTGCGTGTTAAAACTATCAAACTGTAACGCGTTAGTTTACGCACAGCATGCCTGTAAGCCTATTAACAGTAATTTAAGTCGATAAATAGACGTTTGTCCTAGTTTGTTTAGGATTACATAATCCTCAGCCATGCAGTGTCTCAGTGAAGTGCACGTCTTCTTCAAACCTTCGCTCTTTTCACAGGTGTTTAGGTTTATTCACGTAGGCCTACTGACGGAATCATTTGGATACCAAATTTGAGGCACAGAAATGAATAATTTATGCACCGTTCCTTCAGCACGTGACTGGCTAGCCGGGATCTTCTCCTTCGAATGGCGACTGTCATCAGTACGCAGCGCGCACAGAAAGACTGTCCAACATCTGGAAAAGCTAGGCCTAGATTCAAATGACCCAAGATTATTCAAAACCTCAACCAAAGATGCGGTGCTGTTATTACTAGCCCAATTCAACTTGAACGCGAATTAACTATAGGAGAAGAACACAGTGTGCTTTAAAATAACCAACAGAATAAGCTCATAATGGCCTTCGGACGGATCAGTCATGCATTTAGGTCGAATAGCTGAGATATCTAAAGGGTTATTTACTAAATAGCAAATTCTGTATATATTAGAATAGACACACTCTTAAAAATATTGGTCCCGCAAAGAAACTTTACCATCCATGGAACCTTTTCATTGCACAAAATTATTATTAAAAGTTAAGAAAAAATCATTACGCTTATAGGCTAAATGGTCTCTAATACCTGAATGCGTTTTGTGGGTTAATTAAACATGGACACTGACCACTGTTGTCTTGGCCTTTGCATCCCGGATCGTGCTGAGGAGTCCCGGAGTCTGACAGAGACAGTGCCGGGCTTCGAGCCTCACTGTCCGTTAGAAGGTTAAAATCCATCACCTCGACCGCCAGGCTCTGTGAACAAGCACAATGACATATTTCCATTAATGATGATACTCCAGTTCATACACACGAGACTGCATTGTTTGCTCAGGGTCACTGTGACGCAGCTAATCTTATTACGACACCACTAGGCCTAAATAAAAGACACACAATAGGCTATTTTATCTCTATATTTTTTTTTAGTTTTGCATGCTCTTGTTCATCAGAATTCTTTAAATATAGACTAATATTTCACGATTGATCGATGTCTTTTAGCCTATAATAATACTTAAAAAAAAGGAAAAACTGGAAACTCCGAGAACCCAATTAATAGAATAGAAATGAATGAACAAGTTAAATGGATAGCCTGGTTGTAATGATGAAAAATCATTTTCACAATGATTGTCAATTAAGCAAAGTTTTTTTGATAGTATTATTATTAGACCTAATAATTATAATATAGGCCTAATAATTTAGCTTATTATTTAGCTTTTTTTTTTTTTATTTAGCTTATTTTTACTGATCATTTTTGGTATGTTTTTCCTGTGCAAAAGCGATATAAAAATAGACTAATACAATTTAAATTTCATAAATACACCCCGTCTAGAATAAATCAGAACAGCTAGATAGGCAACAATAAACCGAATGCGCAATAAGAATTGTTTGCATGTTTTATCATATCAAATGAGATGTAGTAATGAAGGTCAGCGCATTGCTTTGTGTTGCAAATCTCCAAAATGCCAGGTAGGGTTCATCCGTTTACAACTGTCTGAAGACGTTTTGGACCGAGCAACCAACGTTCAAAATTACGCGAACCAAACAGCTTTAACAGCCTCGTAATAAAGCCTAAAATAACAGCTTGTTCATTTATGCTACACCCTAGAGATTTAGAAACATAATCACTCTGTTACTGCGTCTTTGAATCTGTGATGATCTGAATGAAGAGTGAAAGCAGAAACTGCACCAAACTCGCGCGCCACAGAACTCAACACCAGCACGTGCATTTCTTATTTTAAATTCGCTTTTTATACCCCTTTTGGAGGATTTATAAATTGTTATGGCGTAAATGTTTGACTGATATTTTATTTTAAAAAATAACGTTTAAATATTAGTTTTATATTGTTTTTTCTTCACGCTTTTGATCTCACAAATTCTCTTTTTTGTTTCTTTGCTTCAAATTAAACGTCATTAAACCCTCTCTCTCTCACACACACACACATGCACGCTTACTCCCATTTTCCCAAAACACTGACATTCTCTTATAGGCCACTGTTTAATAATTAATCAGAAGAGAAGCGTAATACGTATATTTCTGCGTTTCTGAGTAGCGCCTAAAACGCTCGTAAATAAAAGAACGGATGGGTCAGGTCCGCTTGATTTCACAGAAATCAAAGGATAATGAATACACACATTTAATTAGAATCGAGAGAATAAAAACAATAGCTAAAAACTAATTTAAAATGATACTCCACTCTCTGCGCATGACACGATAGGCCTGAATTTCAAAAGGCTATCCCTTCACGTGGGCTTTTAATTTGATAAAAACCATAATGCAGTAAGTTTGAAACTGATTTATTTGTATTATTTTTATTTTGCCTATTTAGGCCCATTTTTAGCGAGAAGTAAATGATCGCCCATTTTTCTTCTGTGCAAGTGCACCATGGCAGCATTCACGTGTGACTTTTGATCATAATAAATATGTTTAATAATTTTCAGACAAAATAGCATGCCATTAGTATGTTGTTTGCTCTATGCAATAGTTGGCAACATTTCCGCTTGGGAGTTTTGTGGATATTAATATACAATTGTGGATATTGGAGAAAGTTTGGACCTTAATTCAGCACCTAAGACCTGACAGCTCCCGTAACGACGCGTTTTATACAAACTACTTACGACATCAAATCAGCAAGTATTACACATAATAAATTGTTATGACCGCTTCATCAGCTATACTTTTATTAGTTAATATAATATTATTGAAAAGTTTGTATTATACGATATGCATATTCATCATTCTAAATAGAATTCCTAAAACGTCATCTTTTCTTTTTTTTGTCGTTCTTTTTTCTTTTCAAACTGTTTAAAGAACAAACCAATAAAACCGAATCCTCCATTCATTAAGAAAACAGATTTCATTAAGTGATCAGGGACTTGCAGAGATTATCAGTAATGATAAATAGAGGCTAACATGTTATATCACCGGTTTTCATCACTTTCTACATCTAAAACTAGTGTTTACTATAGTGCCAAATCACAATTCCAAGGATGTTTTGTTACTAGTTGGTAAACAGTGAAGCTGTTGTATGGTGGAAAATAGGACACACAATGTTTAGTATATGTTGTAAATTAAACTATATAAAAAGCATAGAAAATAAAATAAATTAATTTGAACTTTTGAACTGGTGTTCGCTGCACATCAGACTGTTGAGTGATGTGGTGAAAACACTTAGCCCTAGATACTCAATATAACCAACACTTAAAAGAAGACATTTGGATAACAAATATGTGCTTTACCAAAGCAGGGTGTCCTGTTAAATTATAATGATTTGTTTCAGTGCACAGGACTGCATGCCATTTGATTTCACAGATTTTACTGATTTAGACGAAGTGACCAA
Source organism: Enteromius thamalakanensis (assembly GCA_032357475.1). Lineage (NCBI taxonomy): Eukaryota > Metazoa > Chordata > Actinopteri > Cypriniformes > Cyprinidae > Enteromius > Enteromius thamalakanensis. The sequence goes on along the minus strand of JAUCMT010000024.1, from coordinate 3,616,595 downwards.
CTAAACTAATTCATTCATTATTAATAATTAATATTCATCACTGAATTTGTTTTTATTCTAGCTCTTTATTCTAGCACCTTATTATTAATCAACACATTGGCTACTACTACTAATAAATATATATATATATATATATATATATATATGAGCACTTTCTTTTAAATCTAGTAAACAATTGATGTAACTTGCCTTGTAAGTTCAGCTGGCCTGTGGGGAGGCTACCATGAGAATGCTGAATTACAATCAGAACTATAGATATACTTCAACACATACCCAGAGTGACTTTGATTAATGGTTATCTGTCAGGCAGGCTGCTCAGATGCTGTATCTTTTGGCCAGAGCTATAGGTGACGTAAGCTGGTTATTTCATCCTAAGCAAGGTGTCAATGCACAAGCCCCCCCACCCCTGCCAGGACTTGTGACATTATTACATTTCAAACTCTATCAAGGGTCCTCTAAGGATTGTGGGCCAACAAGGCCTGTGATCAAAGACTGCACGCAAATGCCACAGATGCACTGATAGATTTCTTAAGTGTAAAAAATGGAGAGACCAAAGAGGAAAGTGACAAGGTTTTTCTGACCTCTGACTTATGTAGCTAATTGTCTATGAATGTTTTCTTTTAATTGTTAAAAGGCTGACATGGCCTATCATATAATAATAATTCAATATTTTTAATATTTGAGATATGCCGTTTTACATTTCTTTATTGTAATACTTTTTTTTCTCTATATTTTCTGTAAAATAAAGTTGGGCTCAAACTTCGTCTCTCTTCGACTCCATTTGGAGAAAGGTAACCTAATTTATGCTGCTTTTGAGATCGGCTGCAATGCATGTCAGTGAGGGGCAGTTTATATACACGACACCGATCTCATTAAAATATATATATCTAATAAGAGAAGAGATAATAGAGGTAAAATCCTCTCGTTTTTCAGAAGATTGCTGGGTCCATCTGTTGGTTCGACAGAGGCAGACAGCATACATTTCCACGGGCTGCTGCATTATCTCAGGAATTATTCATAAACGCGTTTAGAATTAATTCCTTGGATTAAGAGTTGATTAAGATGTGTGTCACTTTGCTGTCTGAGAACTTATTAAGGGCCCACTCGAGCCGGCGGCAGATGGAATTTCTACCCAGTGTTTGTAGATGTTAATTTCTCCCCTCCTAACACCCATTTGCATTTGGCTGTGTATGTCAAAGCGCGGCTTTTCCTGCACGCACTGCTCCGAGTATCCGTGTACGAGGAGATGCTCATCTATAGAAGATCGCTCGGGTTTATTCCATTACGCGCAGTACGCATGCACGCACTATTCACTTTCGACTGTTTTTTGGTAGGCCTGCTGAAAAAAACATCACACCCACAACAATTATTGAGATTTTTTTTTGTGTGCACAAAATCAAAAAAAGAGTAAGTATATGTTTTTGAGTAATCTTAGATATATGACTGCAGCTGAAGTAAAAGCATGCGTGTAGGCCCTCTGTGTTTGTGTAATAAAGGCAACATGAGACATGACCAAACACCAGAGCGTCACGCACTGTTCTCACACGCTGTTTTTAATTTTAAAAATGTAATGGGCATCTAATATATATTTAGCTTTAAGATATAGATATCTAAATATAAATATTTAGCTTTTATAATTTGATTTATTTGGCTTTTTAAACGATATTTAGCGTGAAACCCTAAAATAAAATCAATTCAACAAGCATTCAGCATAAACAAATAATCTAGATTTAGATACTAAAATAAAAAACAACAACTAAGACGAGTAAAAAAAAAAAAAAAAAAAAAACATAACCGGATGCATTTATGATCTCGGGTTTTTGATACTCTGGCAAAAATGTTTCGGTCAATCTTGTTTGACTATTTGGCAGCATGTAAATTTGTATAAACAGGTGCGTTTGCTTGAGTATTTCTCTCACATTTTTTGACGTACACAATACCCCCAATAATTCTATGAAACTGAAACTAAATCGTTGCATGCTATTGTTTCTATATTGCAATTTTGTAACCGTTTGTAAAATAGTCTATGATCTGCGCACATTTTTTAAAAATTCGTTTGTGTACAAAATAACTGCGCGCGGGTGGGATTCTGTTTTTCTCTCTGGTCTCTTTCAGCTTCGGAGCACCTGCCACCCATCAGTTTGGGAATATTACATACATATTTTCACAGACAAGCCGCGGCAGGCTATACAGCAATACAGAGAGAGAGGTTTTATTTTACTATTGTTGTTTTTGTTATTCAATAGTTGACTGTATGACAGTTGTGTTTATATTAAAACGATAGGTAGCCTAACAAAAGTTTTACCAAGCACCGACAGAGCAGAATTCACTAAAGGCACAAATTAACTTCTACAAAAACAATATTAGCTTTTAGATTTAATTGAGGCTAATAGCAAACATTTTTTGTCATTTGTAAATCTCAAATTGTAAGATTTAAACAGGGTTTAAGTCAAAATGATACTGAACTAAAGCAGCAATCAAGTAACTTCGAAGATCTTTCTCGGTTTCTCATTTTGTCAGTGTCACCAAATCGAAGTATCCTTCTGATAGCCTAATCTAATTCATATTTTAAATAGGCTACACTGTCAAATATTTCTGTAGAAATTACAGTATTATTCGCAGCTGTTTGCCAGTAACTTACTGTAGATGTAAATGTATGTTATTTACTAGCGACTGTTTGTTCAAAGATAAATGAAACATTAATAAATCTTTATCTTTACAGGACAAATTAAATAAAATAACAGCCTCATGCAAAGCATTTCTGGGAACCAATTTCAGAAGAAAACAGAAAAAGGTTGATGAGGGTTTCTGTTTCCCACAATGCCTTTTATTCTGTAAAGACTTGTTTTTTGTTTATTGTTCATTTATATTTAAACAAACTGTTGCCAATAAATTTGATAAATAAAAATCTACAGCAAGTTACTGGCAAACCAGCTGCATAACTACAGCAATTTTATTTTACAGTGTAGTCTAATAAAAAGGCCTGCATTAAATATTTTTGCTGTTAAATAATCACAACATTATAAGCATTATAATAAAGCTAAGAGTTAAAGTAGCCTAATCTGTAACCCTATACAAGCTGCACTTAAAGGTTTGTACATTCGGTTCAGCAGGACATCATCACATCAACTTCAGCGCGATGATAAACGACGCTCGCTCGCTTGCTCGCGTTTCTCCGCAGTCTTCATGAGCGATGCATGTGCCACGATCCTTTTTGTCTAACACGACAGGTAGCCTGTTTTTTTTTGTGAGACTGGAAGGAGACACATCCCCACAGCTCCTCGGTTGCATGAGAGGATATATCATCAGCACCACAGTGATTTTTGTCATGCATCTACTCACATGAATCCCGGTCTAGTGGAGGTAATCCTCGGAAAATGTTCAACTTTTTGCGTTTACGCGTGTTAGCTGCTCTTCAGAAACGGCGCAATCGGCATGTAGAAAGTTCCTTAGGATGAGAAAACGAAAAGAGACAGTTTCCCCGTGCTCTCTCTCGGTGCTGTCTGTCTGGAGCTTTAAGCGGAGAGTGAAGGCTTGATCCCCATGCAGAGGGGGACTGACTTTATGCTAAATATCTCGTGCGACAGGTCCGCGGAAGAGAGGAATGCCCACCCCTTGACTCTCTCTCTCTCTCTCTCTCTCTCTCTCCCACGATCTTTCTCTCTTTCTCACACACACACACGCGCGCTAAACATACGCAGAGTAAATCAGACCTTCGGTCAATCATCCCGAGCTCACTTCTTCAAAACCTTAAGATTTAAGACATCCAAGCATTCATATAATAAACGTGTTCATGCTCCGAGTATAGAACGTTTTGTAGTCTTACCATTCTAAAAAACGGACTAAAAATGTTCTTTATTTAGATTTATGATTATGGAACTTTTTAAAATGTTTTTGGGGCAAATGATTCTCCAAATTAGACTATATTGCAATATTCTTCACAGTAAGAAAAATGGTTATTTAATTAAGAACTGTTTATGGCTGCGAAACCTCCCTTTATTTAACACCCAAAAATGAATCTACAGTTTCTAAACATTTAAATATGTAATACAGTAAATAAAAAAAAACAAGACATAAGCGAATTAGGCTCGTTTAAGGCAGAAAGCCTATGACTCCTTCCTTCTTCTTGAGGAGTCTCTAGCTAAAGAGAGTAATGTTTATTTATCAAGTATGTAATAAACTATAGCCTACTGATATTTCTGTAACCATATTTAGGTGAAAGACTACACTCAAAAAGTACCTTAAAATATCATGACACATATTTTCATTCATTTTAACTGATTTTTTACTTGTTAATTTTTAATAAGATTTCCAACCAAACCAATTTTATTGTCCTGTGAATGTTCCCTGAACATAATTCACTCTTGTTAATAGAACCATTGCTGTTGCTGTACAGACTGGCTTGTTTGTTTTTGTTTTTGGTTACTTTTTTGTCTTAAGGGAATGTAACAGACATCATGACACTTGATCACATGCTATACATATTTTGTACATCTGCAGCACACATAGAGTGATCAAGTAAAAATGGCCTCATCACACTAGCACACAGCTCATGTAGCAATAGCGTAACAACAAGGTCTACACTTCACCATGATGGGAACCTCAAAAATTAATATAAACATAAACTCTTGTCAGATATAACTGAACTGTACTAAAAACACATGAAACAGCATTTAATTTAAACATTTATTATCTATGCAAAGCCTGCTGGGAACTAGAAATCCACTGCCCAGTTTCAAAGTAAATGATTTGTGCAAGCCCAACACAAATGGTTTAAGTTAACTTAATATTTTAGAAATGAGATTTAATTTAGCATAATAAAATTGAGTGCAAATGTCAACCGAGTAAAAATCTAAGGATATATATATATACATAATATGACTATGTAACATGATGGATATCCTTGGGGAACACTGCTGAATGTGAATATTAACTTTCTGTGCTTTTCGAAAGATAATATAAGTAAAATAAATATTGCAAACTGCATTGCTTAGTAAATGTCTTCAAGGAATTGCATTGCTGGAGCTCATGTAGGTTGTGACAGGAGAAAAATAAGCCTGTGTTTATGAACTCTGAACGCCTCTGTATTGAGGACACCACTCTGTCGTCATCACTGAAACTCAACCAACCCTGTTTGGACGCGACTTCACCGAAGTCCCGCCCTATTTTGAACACTAACCTGAGGATATTAAATGTTACGACAATGATACACATTGTAATCGGTTTTCCAGTGTATTAACACGAAAACTGACAATCTTAAAAGCGCGACATTATTGTGTGATTGTTTCCATAAGCGCTTTTACGCACACGGGAAGTAAGATCCCATACTCGAACGGTCATTGGCTGAAAACAGCTGTCATTTGACAGGAAGTATCATGTTAGGGTGCGCCTGCACCATTTCCACGTCAGTAAGTTTGCCTGTGGAGGAGATTACCTACCGGTGACAGAATATCTGTCTAGAGCGATTACAGAAAAACAGCAGGGCATGACAACAATACGTGGAACTGTCTAAAATGTAAGCTTTTATTCGGCGCGGTTATTATATGTCTGAACGCGTTTGGTAGCCTGCTAAACTAGTTAGCCGAAATGAATCTGAACGCCATTTTGGATTCGCTGCCTTTAGATTCATCAGCAGTGTTTTCATGTTTTTCAGTTTTGACAGACGCATACACGCAGAAAGAGGTGCACGCTTTTATAAAACACAATGAGAGGGCCAAGAGGTCACATTTAACACGTTTATTTGTGCTGGTTAACAACTGTAGTCACTATGACAAACCGCTTGCTAGCTTGTTGACAGGTTGGTTAGCTGCATCATCAGCTTTGTTGTTTATTCACAAGTCGTTTGGTGTCCTCGTTCATAGTCGCATCTTGAAGTAGAAGATATGTGGAAGGCAGTTGACGATATATGCTCACATTATGATTTGCAGGTCGTTTAACATATTATATTTTGTAAGTGAGTATTGCTAGCAGGCTCGCTAAGTTTATTGGCCTACTGATCAATTCAGCTATAACGTTAGTCCATTCACAATCAACCTTTGTACATCATAAGGTGAAGACAGAAAGATTGTTTGTGGTGAAAGGTTGCTGGTATTGTTAATGCTGTTGGTGCCTGAGGCTGTCATGAAGAAGTGACTGATCTGTAGCATCATGAACGTTACGTGGCAATCATCACTGAATGATCCAGGACCTCTCGTTGGAATATCTGCTTGCAATAGAGCAAACCAGTTGTGCTTTAATAGATGAGTTGATGTTTGTGCATAGATGTTTGACTGCAGAGTGTAATCTTCTCTTTAATATGTGTATCATCTAGAGATGGATGCTGTAGGTAAGCACAGGCAGTGAACTACACTTAACCCTGTAAAGCCTGGCATATGCAATAATAGTCAGAATATATTTTTTAAATGGGGCAGCTTGATACTTAAGTCAACAATTCTGGAAAAAAATGCTTGTAAATAAGTGAGAAATGCTCACTTATTTAATTGCAAAAATGTTGGGTATGATTCTATATCTCCCATTAATTAATTTGATATTAACGTGTTGTTGCAAAATCACGTAAACCACAGTCCGTTGCTTCAGGAAGTATTCGTCTCGAAAAACTACTAACAATATAAAAGTTACTCGTAGTTTTGCTTTACGAAAATCAATTACAAAAATAAAAAGACTCATGTTGGAGGATATTTCTGACAATTGCACTAAAAGGCCTATTAGTTGCTAACACTATATAACTATAGGTTATGTATAGCAGGTTGTTCAGCAAAGATTTGGTTATGTTGATAATTCAGAGCCTGGACAAATGGTTGTATTATATTTGTTTATATTGTTTTATATTTTCTGTTAGTTATGTAAGGTGAATGCTTTTTAATTTGGTAGTTTTGTAACTTAAAAGCAAAAGGATCTTCAGTGCTGAAGCAAAATCGTCATTGCTACAGTTAATGCGATGTGTAATATTTTAAGAACCACAGAGAACATATTCGTAGTTTTTGACTTTTTCTCATAATACCACGGATTAGATGGGTTTCAATTTCACTTTTCCAGAACATGAGCCATATGTTTGTCTTTCTGCATAAACACTGATTTTTATGCGCGTTGGGATTACTTTCTGAAGGTGCTATATAAATGCATTTTCTAGTTATAAAGCTTCATAGTTTTATGTATCATCCGTATTTGTAACATTACTGTTACTGTTAGAGGCACATCCTTGCATCAACACGTCAAAAACATTGTGGTTTGATTTCTGTTATGCCTGTCTTGCCCCCACAAGGCACTATCTTGGATAATGAAATCTGAGCTGCTACTACCTGTCTGCTCCATTGTTTGATGCTTTGCACAGAGATTACCTCCAGCTTTAAGCTCTGCTCTATAACCTGTGGTCTAGTTGAGCTGTCTGACAAGGATGATCATATATAATATGATATCATATATAATATCTTGCCTTCAGAAAAATGATATATGCTTAATGTTGAGTTGGCACTTGTGTGTAATCGCATATATATTCTAATTAAATCCTAGATTCACTATGGTGGACAAGAATATATACATCGTTCAAGGGGAGATTTCTGTTGTCGTTGCTGCTATCAAGAGGAACTCTAGATGGAGTACCCATACTCTTTTGGTAAGTTGTCCAATTTGGTTTTATTATAAGAACATGGTTGTCTAAAATGTTGGGTCTGATGTTTGATATTTAAAATTATATTTAATGGCTAATTTATGACCATATGTTTCTTATAATTCTTCAATATTTAACTTAAGGATGTACTGAAATATAAACTCATAAGTTAATGTAATGGCTGATATTAAAATTCTGTACCTATTTGGCTAAGAAAAGTAAAAATATAACATTAAAAATCTGTAGTTTTAATATTTCAAGTGAAATATGATGCAAAATATGATGCATGCTTAATTAAATATCTAAAATCAACCTTTACAGAATATAAAATCACTGATTCGTAATTAATTAATCTGTTATATTGGCCAATACTTCATATGGTGTACTATTCATACATAATGCATCCCATATTTAAATAACATAAAAATATTAAGTAATATTGTTAAAGAAATCATAACATTCCAAATTATGATTTTCACCTTGTTTTTCACAGGATGAAGAACAGGACCCACTGCTCAACAGCTTCAGCCACTTGAAAGAGACCCTCAATAACATAAAAGGTTAGATATGATCAGATTCAGAATTCTAGTAGATCAAGTCTTAATTAATGCAGATTTATTTGATGGAATTAAAAAAAACAACACCTGCATTCTGCCAAAGCACCATTTCTTCTTTTCCTTTATTTGAGGCTTGAATGAATCACATCAAGCAGCATCAAACTAAACAGACTCATTTAGCATTCGCAAAAGTGCTTCTTTCCTGCTACAGACCGAAAGCATATTTAACCAGGTGTATGCTAAATTTCCTCTGAGGAAAGGGATGGCCTTTTCAAATCAGTCAATATTATCTTTCTCAATGTCTTACTATTGGGCTCTTATGGCACCTCGTAATTTTTGGGGTCCCATTGAAACTAGTCGGTGTTTGTTCATCTAGTTATACAAATGCCTTTTAATGAATAGGACAGCTAAGGTAAATGTTATGCTGTGTTTTTATGTAATTGTTCCTCTGTTCAAAAAGAAATGAAAATTCGTTTCTCCGATGCTCTTTAAATTAATAGGATATTGTAATCAGTTTCTGAAAATTTCTGCTATTTGATTCGTTTAAAATAATTGTATAATGCCATGACAAATGATTGAAGAAGACTTTTTAAGGCGTAGTGAATCTTCAAATAAAGAAAGAGAACTTTTCCTCAATTCAAGATTTCTGTTTATATAAATTGCTCTCTTGTGACCACAACAGTGACATCTATAGTTTGTTTACAGAATTACAGTAGAATCTTAAGGGCTTATGAGTTCAAGTAACTTTAATGAATGTGATGACTGATTAAAACAAGCCCTTTAGACTCTCTTATGGGTATGAGGGGCACAAACTCTCTCTCGACTAACATGACTTCCCTTTGGTAGCTAAAAGTCCTGCTAAGCATGCCAGCCTGATTCATCATAGTGAATTTCAGTGCGTATTAATGGAGGGGTGTGAGTTGATGAGATGTGCAGCAGCTCTCTACTCTGTCTGCATGTCGTCATGCCTCTGTAATGGAAGCCCTGGACAGGGAGTCCTCTCTCCAGAGAATAGTGCTGCTCGGAGATGGACAGGAGCGGCTGTGTCGGGACACAGGGAGAAATCTGCCAAACTCCCCCTCTGTCCCGCAGCAAAGGCCTTGTTAGTTCTTTTGTACTGCTGAGATGATGCTTGTTTTCCAGTCCTAGGTACACTACCAATCAAAAGTTTAGGGTCAACTAGGATGCAATTGTTGGGTAAAAAGCAGAAATATTTAGAAAAATTATTACAATGTAAAATTAGTGTTAATACATCTTAAAATGTAATTTATCCCTGTGATGCAAAGCTGAATTTTCAATGTTTTTCTTTACTCAGTACGTCAGTGTCACACAATTGAATTCATATATACATATAAATAAAAAATATATAATTAAAAAAAAAAAGATTATTAGCAGTTTTGAAAATAGTTGTGCTGGTAAATAGGAAGTTTAACAGCATTTATTTTAAATAAAAATATATTGTGTGACCTCATAAATGCATTTACTGTAACTTTTGGTCAGTTTGCTGAATACAAGTGTATATACATATATGTAACTGACCCCAATCTTTATATTTATTTGTACTCTCGGATAATGGGTTATTTCTCAAAGTATTGTTTACAGACTTTACCTTACGGCCTTGTTTTACTGTTTGTGTCTTAAAAATGAATTCAAAAGAGCATGTGCTTAGTGATTGTGCATAAGTATTGTTTAATGCCTTTTCAAGAACAAGAAAGTAAGTTGAATTGGGGTCATATTATATTGGCAGTGTTTTGGCTCAAGGTACTGTGGATTAAGTTTATATGTGTATCTCTTAAATGGTGTTGGGTGGACTTTTGTAGCCCAGCTGTCTTCTTAATGAAAGCCTAGTAATTCCATTCTCATTGTGGCCATTTTATCTTAGCCAACAACAAAAGATACCGCTGAAGGAAATGTGGATTAGCCCCAAAGGTTTACTAGCCACTTTCGCTGGCTTGATAAAGGTTTCATTCTCCTTCCTCTGCACCAGTCGTTTGATTGGCAGGCACATGTGCCGTATGGCGGCAGAGTGCAGCTGGAAGTATATCATCTGCAGTTTAGGTTGGGTAAATATAGCAGAGAGGCTTGTCAACCCGAGAGATGGATTGTTCTGGGAAAGGAAGTGTTGTCTCTCGTTCCACAAAAAAAGCGGTCTCTTCTTGAATAAGGGCGTTTTTGTATTTATGAAGTCAGAAACATGTGTTCAGGCGTGCAGTATACCTGATTCAAGCAGCAAGTGTGTTTTGTTCTGGACATGCAAAACTGAATTTTCATGTTGGCAAAATCCTTTACTCATTGGTTGAAGTAGCAGATTAAATCGAAATCCGTTTTTAATATGAACATAGGTTACATTTTGTTATAGATGCCACAAGTACCTTACTTTTTTTAAAAGGACATACTGAAGTCATCACTGAGTTTTCGATTTGTCTCTTGTCTTGGAATCTCAAGCATGAAGGTGGTGACAGCAATGATCTATTTCATCTGGTGTTATTTGCACAAGACTCATGGAGTGAGCTGCGCTTAGTTGCTGATAAGCAGGTCACAGCTGATTCCTGTTTTCTTCCCTAATTTTGGAGAAAGTTCCGGAGAATGAGTTTTAGATGTCGTGAAATTTGTTAATGGTACATGTTGCTTAAGAAATAGTTTAAATTGTGTAATAAATGCCGCTCCCTCATGTTGTTCGAAATCTGTTTAACTGACTTAATTTGGTGTAAAATATGATTTTTACAGTGTCTCAGCCAGGGTTTATCCTTATAATGAAAGTCTGTAGGGTCCAATGTGTAAAGAAACTCATGCAGACAGTATTTTGCTCTTAAAACTAGCTGAAAGCATTTACAGAAAAGTCCAAATATGTTTAAGTTTTAACTAAAAATGGTTAAAATTACGGTAGTCATTTTTGGGCAATATATAGAATAAAGGTAAACATCAATAGTCCTCTGTAGGCAGCTCGGATTTTCTTGTTCATCCTGAAGCCCTCTGGAATTACAAACAAGCTTCTTGGGGTGAAAAATGAATGCCAGTGTTTTCCCGTCATCAGCTCACTTTTTGAATTTCAAAAACGCACTGGCGTTGGAGGAAAGCTTTAGGTCTTGCATCTAGCTTGTTGGACAACTGGTCCATGGATCTATTGGTTTTGTAAGGGAGATATTCTAGCTCTGATACATGGTCTGTTTAACATCAAATTGAGAACTGGGATTCAGTCTGGGGTCAGGTTATTCTCTGGGATGTTTTTGATATCGGCTGTACGTTGTATATTGTACTATCGAGGCAATAAAGGTGGAGGTGGGGGGAGACATCGCATAGAATGGAGATGTCTCACCTGCTCATAGTATTCACTTTTTATACACTAGTCAGCCTGAGCCTTAGTCCTTTAAAGCTTTGAATCTTCCTTCAGCCCTCCCCCTCCCTTCACGTCAAAGGTCAGGTTTTTTGACAAGTCTACAGAGGAAGCCGACAGACTAAATCCTCTCATTTTTATTCATACAAATACAGGTTTAAAGATGCCACCCGGTAGATCCAATACCAGAGCTTTGTTTGATTGACAACTCTCTCACTTACCCTGTACTACTAGCCTTTCCTCTCGTTTGGTTTTCAGGTAAAGAGATTCCTCTTCTAATAGGTCAGACCACACCATCCGATGATTGGGTAGCGATCGAGTTTTGTGGTAAACATCACAGTGATACTTTGATCGCTGGTTCTTTTCTGTAATCTCTTCATCTCCTGAACAAAGGGCTGTGGAGGAGTTCTTTGGCTGTGTCTTGTTGATTAAGAAATTTGCAATGCTTTTGACAGGTCCTGTGTACAGTATTTGCAAATTCTTGTCTCCATACATATACATATTTATCTCAACTTGCGCATAAACTTTTTCTGTTCAAACAACAGCTATTTGGAGCAATTACAGTGCATTGGATCGGTAATAGAAAATCAAAAGCCTAGTTTTTGGACCCTTTACATTTTTTGCACCATTTATTTAGGCTTAAATAATGAAGTTTAAGCTTAAATATCATAATATTAATTGTACTGCCTTTTAAATAAATTATATTATAACAATGCACAAAAAATTATGCAAAATTCAAAAAATGCATTAAGATAATAAGAATGGGATTTATATCCATGACCCTAACAGTCTAAAAATTCTTAATGTTTTTATAATTGGCTTTATTTTCTAAATGTTTTGTATTATATCTTCGATGATCACTGGTGTCCTCTGTTTTAGTCATGTAAAGTGAACTATAGCTCAAGGTCAAGTGTAATCCGTCTCTGGCTCACAGCTGTGCCTTAGTGCTGGCGTCCCAACAAGGGCTTCACGTGGGAATATCCTGCTCCTCTGAGGACCTATGGACTCCTCTGCCATTTGATATGTGCATGTATATCATACCTAGATGATCTGTTAGAATGTGCACAGAAAAGAGCGGAGTCATAAGTCTGAACAGACTGAGACAAATGCAAATATGTTTACTTACCACAGCAAATAAGTTCCCTATCCTCTTCAAGGCAAGAGAGAGGAAAGAAAACATGAGGGTCTGCCACTCATGTCCTTGGTAACGTCATCTGAGATTGCAAACAAATAGAAAGTAGAGTGAGAGTGATCTCAATATCAGTGCGATGAATGCTTTTACAGGGAAGTCACTTACACAAGTTACAGAATAATATAGACCGAAAGAACAGTAACGACTATTAGGATAGATATTAAGAAGTTTTTTGTTGTTGTTTGTTTGTTTTTCCTCTAGTTGAGTTGGTAGTCATCCTCACTGAAACTGACAAGTTGTATCAACAGTAATTGGTCACTGGAGCAGCCCGGATATTTGCCTCATGCTGACATTGCACTATATTGTGATGCATACGTAATATCCAAATTATTAAAGTTAAGCTGAAGCTTTAAAGGCAGGGTTACTGTCCTGATGTGAATGTCAAAGAGATGAGATGACCTAACCTGGTGAATAGTGAGAGGTTCACTGGAAGGAATTTACAACTGCTGTCCCCTGAGGAGAGAGGCCTTCTTCCATTACGCCCAAATCTCCCGTCCTGGGTTTCCATCAAAAACAATTCTGGACTCCTCTTCTCCTCAGTGGTCTCCTGTCCTAATGAGAGATAAGAAGAGAACACTTGCTAATGTTTTAACCTTGTAACTAATACCACACATGTCTGATTTCTTAGATGTGTTGACAAGCCTAAATAATTGTCATGAGTGAAATTTTTGTTGTTGTTTAGTGCTGTCACAATTAGTGCGTTATCGCATGCCATTATTTTTTTGGATTTAACACGTTTGGCTTTTCGATTGCATGCACAAATTGCAATGGCGTGTGCAGTATCCAAGTACCTTTAAGGCTAGTCATGTCACTCAGCGGCCATCTTCGAAACTGTTCATGGTTATGCAAGTGCATATGCAATCTGTTTGTGTGAGAAAACACAAAAGTGTTCAGTAAAATTTATTATATTTCATATTTGAAATCACCTATGAAATTCAGTCATAAAGAAATCAAAAGGGTTATTAAAACTTTAAAGCTGTGCATGTAAGTATTTGTTACTATTGTTTGTAAATCTGATTTAAAAACGTGTCTATGAAAGTCAGTGATGTTCAAAACTGTCCTGAAACACCCAGCACTGTCTCACTCATAAGATTTAAACAGTGCAATAATGTTATAATATTATCTGGATAAGCATGATACAATAATTGAGTTAATTTCGGTTTTGTTTCCAAATTGTCCCTTCCCAGGTTCACATACTATAAACCTCAGATTTTATTGTTAATCGTGTGTATGTTAATGAGTTCCAATCAGTCGTAAAAAGGGTGCACGTGCACGCTCGTTCACGATTTGCATAATCCCCACCCATGAACTACATACGTGAATTACTTGCGTACAGGTATGCTGGGTGATCTTCTGGACTCCTTTTATAGGTTTGGCTCAAATATTTCATTAATGCAAAAGAGACTAGTTGGCCATGTGCCTAACTCAATCATAATTATTTAAAGTGTTAAGATTGCAGATACTTGATAAAGAGGCAAACTGACAATATGGCTATTTATGGCAAAATAATTTTTATTTATCATTTTAATTAATTTTCACTAAAACATGAAAGTGGGTCAGTGTGCATTGGCTAGTAATGTAATGTTGAAGTTTAGTTTGGTGACACAAAAGCTGATTGACATTGAAAATGCTTAATTTATGAAAAAAACAACAACTAGTGATATTCTTTGAATGTAAAGTTACATTATTGTATTTTTTTCTCAATTTGTTGCATGCTCCTTGTAGTAAATGTAGATTGCATAGCAAAGGCTTTAGTGTAGCTGCAGCACTTGAATAATGTAATGCATTACTTGAAGTCGTGCAGATGCTTTCCCGAAGGTGTGTTGAAGTGTTACTTTAGCTCTGTAAATCCACAGTACATGCTTCATATGTAAGTCATCCGTCCCTGTGGTAAGTTTAACACCCACAGCATTGTACTGGTGTCACTCAGGGTGGCAGAGGGCTCATCATGGCCTCTGTCCCGCTGTAATAAAACGCTCCATAAGTCGTGATGATGGATGCTTGTCTTTTCTTTGCCAAGCAGCAACCCAGTGCTGGTTAGTAGCTGTAAATCTGGCCAGTTAACAGTGCTCTAACCGGGGACTGACAGTCGGGGCTTAGGCCCAGTGTTAGGTGGGGATGCAACTGTTGTCCTGTTTCAGAGCCTCTCAACAATGTGCTGAGTGCACGGAGAGGCCCAGCGTACAACTATCAATCATGCTCTGTGCTATGAAAGGCTCACGGGCTGGGGGTATGTGTGTATGGAGGAGGTGGAGGTGGTGTTGGTGGGGTGTTATGTTGACAGGAACAGAGGACACGATGGAGCACAAGCCGACCCTCTCCATGCAGCTTGTCCACACCCCCTGACCTTTAATGTCTGACCTTGCCAACCAAGTGCTTTAGAGGAGAAATGTTAAAAGGTGTGTGAGCAGTAAGGTTAAAATAATTATAGGGGCAAGAGAAGTGAGATTATGCATGCTCTTATTGAGAAAGCCTCCTTATAGGGTGTTACAGGTTAAAACCAAGTATTGTAAAGTAGTTGCCATGTAAAATAGGGAGTGTTGTCTCATAATATTAATCAGCATCTCATAAATATACTGTTTTCCCACTCTGTGCTTTCATAACTTGGTTCTCAGCTCAAAATTTAATGTCAACCTATTTGAATTTATAAAGACGTAAATATAATATCTAACTACACATATAGATATATACATGCATATACACACATTGTGTGTACATATATATATGTACATATAATAGTATGTGTATATATACATACATACACATACATGTACATATGTATTATTATTATGTTGCAAACATGCACGTAGAAGTAGACGAGAAAGAATAGCAGTGATTTAATAACAATGAAAATTTATACAATGGGCTTTAGTTTGCAAAGGCAAAGGGTTGTAGTGATTTTATTTTTGTTGTATTTTAACAAGACCATTTCAGTTTGCCCATTTGTCAAATTTCCTGCTTCATTGATAGATCCTGTGTCACCTAATCGTACTGTAGTTGTTCAACACGGCACTGAAGAAAAATTGATTTGTACTCGAGACTCTCAAAATAGTCAAGCTCCTTCTGTAGAGAGTGGCGAAGACATGCAAATTGACTCAAGTTACACTGGCATCTTTTGTTGTGAGGTCTGCAGTAATCCCTCATCAGCGCAGCAGATGATGATTAGCAAACAAGACTGCTTAATTACTTTCTGCCTTCTGAATTAATATTACTCTTGTGTAAACAGACATTCTGCTGATTTGAAAGCGCTGTTTGTGTGCAGCTTGAAATGTCCTTCAAACTGTCCCTCATGTGAGGGAGTTTGCTTCACTGAGATAAAAGGCAACATGTTTTGCTTAACCAAAATAATGCTTTTAGTAGATTTTTTGTCATTACTGCAATGTGCACATTTTATTTCGCAAATTTGTATTATTTTCACTGGAGGCTCATTACTGTAATGGAGAGGATAATTACAGGTTGGTGTTTAGTGTCTTGTACCGGTCTAATGTGAGATGTCAGCCATAATTGGCAGAAATGTTTTTGTGTAGCTGTGTTGGATTGTTCTTTAATGTTCTGTTAAGCATATTCTTATGAGGTGGTAATTGGTCCAGGGTTGGGAGACTTGTGCTAGACGCCTGTTCGTTTTGTTACCGCAAAAGGAGAGGCCACTGGCCCCTCATAACTCTACACCGGGAGCCGAGGACATTCATAAACTGACAGGTATTAAGGTGGGTTTTGGGCCGTTTCAACACCTCTGCCTTCATCCCGCAACCTTTTGTGTGGTGACATGTTGACGGGACAGTTGGCGTTTCCTAGACTGACAAAATTGCCAGGTATCTGCAGTTTCTGCGAGTGCCGTGTGCTAGTTTTCAATGTGCAAATCATACTGCTGCTATGTTTAACCAACAGGAGCTGGAATAAATTTAGCAAAGGCTGAGTGGCTCAATTGTCTTTTTTTTAATGGCTTGTTTTTAACAGCTGTATTGCTGGTGTCTCCTGCCAGCATGGTTTTACATCTGATCAATCATTTTGAAGAAAGCCCATTTGTATTCCTGCCATAATAATAGAGAATGTGCACCAGACATGCTCTTGAATCCCAGTAAACCAGCAAGGTGCCAAGTTAAGACTAAAAGAATGAAACCGTTTGTTTATAGTTGTCTTTTTTTAAATTGGCTGTCTATTCTAAAAGTAGATGACTGCTATAAACACTTATATATGTTCTAATTAATTAATTTAGTAAAAGTCATGAAAAAATCAAGTGCCATCAAGCCGCAAAGCCGCTCTGGTTCTGTCCTAAGCAAATACCCTTTGATAGGTGTTAAAAGTTTATCAGGTGTTGTGATTACTGGTTTCTTACATCTGGTCAGCGTGAAGCCATCCAAAATAGTAATGCTAAAAGAGGAAAGGTGTGCGATTAACAGTGTCTGATTTCATTGAGGAGTGTAACATTAGCTGGAGTAGAGGTTACTCAGATTTTATTGACAATGGAGAGTCTTATGATGTTGAGAGGGTTCGCTTTTTGCAAGGCTGTCAGGCTTCAGGCTGGAGAAATCAAAGCGCACAGCAGACCAGCAGTAGACTAAGCCCTGGTAGAGGGGGAATGGTCTGGGATGGGGGGGTTGCAGAAATAAGGGCCAATATTAGTATTTCAGAGGCAGCGCTTTGCTTGTGTGGCGTTCAGATCTTAAGCCTAGGGCGTCCCTGTGCGAATCCCAGACTGCCTTTATGGACTGAGCTAATAAACCTCTCCACACACACACACACACACACACACCCTGAACACAGCTGCTTGTTATTTCATGCCCCATAAGGACCCTGTGACCACGAACATTCTAATACACATTTCTAATTAAATAGGCATCGGTGTGTGTGTGTGTGTGCATTCAAGTTCAACTGTCTTGTTTCGCTCCTTGCTCTACACACACACAAACAGACACACAGATTGATCGGCTTATTGGCGAATAAAATTCAAACCACTCTTGCTTTGGCAGTGCTACGACAAACACTCCTTCACTGTCATCTATATAGCATGCCCACACAAGCCATCGTTTTATGGACAGAGGAGATTTCATAGTAAATGTTGACAGTTGTAGTTTTTTGCACTTTATGTAGGCCTTGTTTATTCCATACATTCTATAGTAGTTTGCATAGTTTATTTTATTCAATATACTGTTGAGTGAATTCCTGTTCAATTCTTTCCCCTTTATTCAACAACTTTTTTTGAGGAATTTGTCATTGTATCATGAAGCCAAAGCTGTATTTGGATAGAGATTAAAGTGCAGGCAAAGGATACAGAGAAATGGTGTTATTGTAATCGTGTGTAACTGATCAAACACACTTTGCCCACATGCACACTGTAGCTAAATGTGGCTGTCACTCCTCTTTTGAGTCGGTAATCCCATTCTGTAAAAGTACTGTGTAGTTTGGTTATTTACAGAAGTGACAACCACATTCTTCACTCAAATTCAGACCTGAAAAATCACATTAGTATTTAAACAGTGTAGGATGTACAGAATCAGTGTTGCCAAGTCCTTGTTTTTCCTGTAGAATTAGGATACTTTCAAACTTTCGCTTTTTTTTTAATCAACAGCTTAAAGCAAAACCCCTCACCCACAGAACATTATTTTGACCAAGAATAAAGCCCCTGGAATTAGATTTTAAATCCAACATCAAATTGTCAGACCTGGCAACCCAACAGAACATACGGGGACTTCAGCTATAACTTTTTTCTACATTTCTCTCTGTTCAAATAATGGTTTCACTGATTGTAGTTGCTGTTACTAACCAAAGGTTACCTGTACGTTATGCTATAGGGCATTGGTTCTCAGCCAGTAGACCAGGGTCCACTTAGAGGCCTCTGAAAAAAATCCAAGGAGGCCTCAGTATAGCTTAAAATCATTTAAAAAGACAAAGGAAGCATTAGCCAAAACAGTTAAAAACTAAGGTGTTTCTTCTTTTTAATCACTCCTTTAACAAGTGTTTTTCTTAGTACTACTAATGTTCATTCTGTATTATACTATGGTCATCATTTCTTAATGGTAGTATAGTGTCAAAATCAGCTCTATTTTCATCAAGTCATTCTAGTCCATAGTTGTTAAATGCTGATGAGCTCTGCTGACTCTGGCCCAGTGATGAAACTGGATTTTTGCAAAGATTCTTAAAAATCCTCATACTCACTACTTCTGTAGATGAAGCTGGATCACAGAGGATTTGCGTGAACATAGATGCATTTATGTAGATTGGAGATCGGCACAGTCATTTAAAAATGAAAGTCTCATTAATCCTATGTGTCCTTAGCAGCTCAGATGGAGTAAATGACAGCTGCTATATTCATTATTTCATCCTTCAATTACTTAATCTGAGATCTTGTCTTCCTCTGAACAGCTCAATCAGGGCGGGTCTAAGGTAAGATGGCCTTGTCAATCAACTATTGAGGGAGGGGCCTGTGCAAAACTATGTAATTCTGCCAGGAATATCAGGGGATTTTAAACCGGGGATGTTTTTTAATAACCCACTGGGTGGATTTTTTCTCATTATAAGGATGGATGTCGACACACACTTCCAACACACGTTTATGTTCAAATTACACGTAAAGGGAATTTTTCATTCGATGACCCTTCTAAGGGCTGCTTAGAAATGTGTCCACAAATGAGTCAGACTGTGAGATTTTGATTTGTCATTTATTGCCCCAATTGATAAGTTATTTAAAGTAAGTTTTTGGACTTTAATCCCAGTTTAGGGAATATAGAGCAAAATACTGGAATGTTTTTTTCTCAAAAACCTTAATTTCTTTGCGACTGAATAACGAAAGACATTAACCTCTTGGATGACAGGGGGTGAGTAAATTATCTATATAATCTTTATTAAAGTGATCTAATCAATCCTGACTGTATAAAGAAGCCTTATTTTAAAAGTTTGATTTCTAAAAAGTCATATAATTTACTTCAATCTCATAACCTGATAATGAATTACAATTTTTGTTATTATGTTTTTTTGTTATTTGTTGTTTTTGTTATTATATAAAAAACAAATCCTCATCTTTAAGTCAAAACCTGGAGATGCCAGGGCACTTTTAAATGTTGACACTGGGTGTCAAAATGGTTGAGGACTGGAGAGCAGCATCTTAACAAGCATAAACAACATGGCGGTTTACTAAAAATTGCCGGATGTTAATGTCTCGTGTTGCTAATGTGTCTTTCATCAAAAATAGCTAACACCCAAATGGGATACACTCTTGGCAACCAAGTTTCTTATTTACAGCCATGAGACACCAAAACATTGCTGTGGTTATCAACATGACAACCATCACGAGTTCGAGATTGAGTCCTGTATTCGTACACATAAAGTATTTAGGGCATGTGGAGCTGGTGAAGGGACAGTGCGGATGGGGTTTGTGGAAGGATATTTAAAACCTGGTTAGCATGTTTCAGTACTGTATGTATTTCTTATCTATTTATATATGCTGTAGATGCAGTTTATGCTGTGTGATTCTTTGTGCTGGTGGGTTTGGTTTACAGAAGCATTTTTACAGTGTTTACAGTGGAAATGAATGGGAATAACGATTCTACCCCGATTATAGAAAAGCCGATGAGCTTATTTTGATAAATACCACACATTTGTAGCCTTCTGTGCTGAAGTTTTGAGCCTCTGGGTCTGCTCTGTCAAGCTGTGGCTGTCTCTCATTCCTTGAATCATCTTACTCTCTGTCTAATAAAAATGACCGCACTCTTCATCTGAACAGGAGCGGATGGATTTTGCCTTATGGTGGTCTTTAAAAAGACACGAGTACTGTCGTAAAACGCATGACAGATGTATGGAATAATTCAGTGTCCGTGTTTGATGAGCCTGTGTGTTACCAGCACTTCATTAATCACGGTGTGTGGAAGTTGTCCGGTGATGGCCATCACTCTCAATTACCCTTCATTGAAATGCTGTGACAAAGCTCAACCATACGATTAAAGGCCTTATGCCCGCTGTCGGCAAAGAACAGAACGCTGGCAAACTCAATAACATTCAAGCGGCCTGGCATTAAAAAAACAGTTCCTATTTTAGGCCAGCAGCTGAGTTTAGAGCTGAGCTCGTCATAAAGGTGACACGGGTCAGAACTTTCTTGTCGCCGTCGGGGGAGAAACAGACGCTCTCAGATGATTAAACAACTGCCAGCCATTCGTTTGAGGGGGTGGCTGCATAAATATTCAATCGAAAGAGGTGACATGTGCGGTCATTCTTTTAAACCTGTTGACGAGCCCTTCTTAAATAGAATCAGATCAGTGCCGCTGATTACAAATTTTGACAAAAGCCGTCATGCTGACAGGGACAGGAGACTGTGGCTCGGGCACAGCCCCCCACAGCTGACCGGGCGACATGCTAACAACCCCGGACAACAAGGAGGTGATGACTGCTCTGAAAGCAAAATAGACCTGCTGGTACTCATGCGTGCCAACATCGCTCCCCACGTGCTCATGGTGTTTTTTTTTTTGTTTTTTTTTACTGCCTTGCATGGTGCTTTCCACTCACAGACAAAGACTTAACAGCATTTGAAGATCTGGGCATAATGTGATGTAACTACAAATATAGTAGTACAGGGTGAGCAAATCATGGTTTCATGCGTGTAAGTATGAAGTAATAATATTAATGATAATAATTAATCAATAAAAAGTAAAACATTCTGAATAAAAACTCTCTGGTTTAATATTTGAACACAAAAAAAAATACTGTTAGTATTTGTATTGTAATTATTTTTATTCATTTTATAATAATAAATATTTTCATGCATCAACTATTATATAATTAAAATAATTAAATATTTTTATTGTTCAGTAGTCCCATATTTCTGTATAGGTTTAATCTTAGTAGTAGTAGTGATATTATTATTATTATTATTATTATTATTATTTTTTTTTTTTTTGTAATAAAAGCTTTAGTTTAACATATGAACGCAATGAAAACAAATGCACTTGTACTGTAATTGTGTTAGTATATAAAATATTATTATTTTTATTATTATTATTATTATAATTAATGTGAAATATTTGTACTTATAATTATTATATAATTAATATAGTTAAATAATTGTTTCTTTATAGGTTTAATCTTTATAATAAAAATAATAATTATAATAGATGTGGTTTTTATTAAATAATGCATTAAATAAGGCCGGTAAAACAACAACAACAAAAACATGAATTTAGAGTGAAATAAAAAAAATCATAATAGTAAATTAATCAGAGTATTTTCCATACTTGTTATCTTCAAATAAAAAAAAATTTATATATTTTTATTTATATTACCGCTCAATAA
The DNA here is from genome assembly GCA_032357475.1 of Enteromius thamalakanensis. Taxonomy (NCBI): domain Eukaryota; kingdom Metazoa; phylum Chordata; class Actinopteri; order Cypriniformes; family Cyprinidae; genus Enteromius; species Enteromius thamalakanensis. The sequence continues at coordinate 3,594,627 of JAUCMT010000024.1, read as the reverse complement.
CGATCAGCATTGAGACTGCAATGTTTATTTAAAACATTTTAATATTATTAATGACCGCAGTAATATTCAACGCAAGTTTATAAAGCTCACATGTGCACTGTGAAAAAAAAAAAGCGCATCTACCAAATGCACATACAGTATGTTTAGCACCAGTCCGTCTTTGTGGTTGTGTTTTGACTGACATGGCCGTTCTGTCACGTCTCGCCCCCCGTTGAGCTGCTCCGGTATGTACAGGTCAGTCTTTAGCCATCCCAGTTATGCACATAAGCCCGTGTTGGTTTTAAACTGTAAAAATTCCTGCTAAACTGGCAGCGCTGGCGGTGGTTATGAGTGATGAAATCTTGACCCTGAATTTATGACCTGGGAACATGCACTGAGTCTTGTTTCTTTTTCTCTTTAAAGAGGGCTGAGGGAGGGCACCGTGGGCTGAACTTGTGAACCAGTCGGCTCCCTTGTTACTGTTTAGTCAAGTTTAGGTTGGGCTAATCCTGGGCTCAATGCACAGATTCCACACTCAACAGCACAGATATATGGGTCTGCTCTCAATATAGCAAGCCAATAAACAACACTCCTCTTTTTGTGGAGTTGGGACCGAACCATGTAGAAATAAATGACGCTACTCAATAGTGTCACTGATATTTTATTTGGATTGAATCTCTTAATTGTTGTTTTAATCTTATTTATTAGCAAAGGAATATAATTTCAGTTAAGTTACATCAGTTAGGTGGATCAACAGATCTTGATGAAGGAAGGCAATCACTATAAGGCAAGGAAGAGATGTTATTTGTTTTTAAGAGTTAGATCTAAATGTTAGTATTAATGAATGGTTTATCTAGTAGAAACACTAGGAAACGATCAACCATGGTAAAAGTATATTCGTCAGGTCTCCATTACTTCTGCCTGTGATTAGCCAACCCTCTTTCGGCCATTTTCTTTTAAGGTGACAAAGGGGATAGCCAATTGTTTTTCTGTTTATCAGAGGTGACATGACCATTGGCGCAAGTGGACGAGGAGGCCCACTGTTGCCATAGCTAAATATACATCCCTGACAGCTTCATAATAGGTTCCAGGAAGTTCAGTTGAAAATAAAAACAAAGCAACATTTCTAGCTGATTGGTTTTGAAAGGCCGTTTTTCCTTGCTGAATGGGAAAAATGTGGACTTCAGCATTCCATGGCAGTGATGCCAGTCGGATTGGATAGGCGCAGCCTTGCGTGTGCAGAACGAACGGGCCGAGATGGAGACTGCAAAAACTCGATTTACGGGAACGAGTTCTGTCACAAGCGTAATAAAACACCAAAACAACATCATATTATTATTATTCAGTTCTCATTTACAAATTTCATACAAAGAGCAAATAAAATCCTCCACCTCCAGTCAATGAATTGTTGTGAGGTTAATAAATCCATATCAATGTCATACGTTTATCTCAGGACTGGCTAAAAAAAAATGAGCTAGTTGACAAGTGTGAAAGGGAATGAGGGTCTCAATTATGCACTTATAAACTAAGCCTAGCAAAGCCCGTAATGTAAGCAACATTGTGTCAAGTTTAGTCTGAAACCTTCTGAGCATTGTTGGCATGTGGATTCTGATAGCAGTTCTAGCACACTTTTTCCAATCTGATTTTTGTTTAGACAATTCCCGCTTTTTAAGTTTATTTCATTTTACGTAAAACTTTTGCTTTCACAATAAACTGTAAATCCAGTACACAAGTTAAAAATGTATATAACCAGGATGTTTATGTGAGATGTTAAATTAGACATTTTAAACACAAGTTTAATTCGAGTTTAATTGAGTCGAGTTTGTAAGAATGTTTTTATGGAAAAAAATGTAATAGAATGTCTAAATTTAAATCTTAGAAAAGACATTTTTAAAAAGAATGTTTAAAATGATCACTGATTAAATTGAAGGATGTTATGATTTTTTTTTTTTATTACTGCTATTGTTACTTTTTATATAGTGATAGTTTCTTAAGATAATGTTATATTATTGTATATGGTGTTTTGAAATTATACTGTTGATGTTGAATATTCTGAATGTAGCCATTGTTGCTAATATCGCATTTAAACATAAATAAATGCATGCATGAATATGACTATATTCAAGATCTCATGGTTGGACAACAAATAGTTTGATCCAAGGCTGGTAAAGTTATGGAAATTTGTAAAATCATAAAAGTAATTTCTGTTTTAACTTGCAGACATAGTCTTTAGTTATTTTTTTGGTGAGTAGTTTAAATTTGTTACGCTACGTTATTCTATTATACGCTAAGTTATGTTATGTTGCGTTACTTTAAAATGGTCTGAGTGATTAATTTCTGAATTAGCCTGGCTCAGAAGTTTACAAACCCTTGTTTAATAGTCACTAATGACTGGAAAGGTCACTGAATCTTCCTGAAAATGTGTGTTTAAAGTGTACTACTGCATTTTTGTTTACAAATAATTTTTTTTGTTTATTTTAAACTAAATGTGTCGGGTCAGTTACGCATAATAAACGGTTTGTTGAGTTAACTTGTGCTTTTGTAAAGAGAGTTGGATTGCGACTAGGAGGGCATGACCGATTGCTTGCGTAACGCATAGACGTCTCTTCTTGCTCTCCATTTGTTCAAAACGTTCTCATGTGAAAACGGAGCTCGAATGTTTACAAACACCTATCTTGCTGTTGCTATCTAGGAAGAATTTTGTCATGAATTCATAAAGATAATGCACTCCCTGGCCAGGGGCCCATGTGCTCAGCTGTCCCACATTACCGCACAGTATGGTGGAAGAGCCACTTAACGCAGCACGGTTTAAAATTACCACACTGCTGGCAAACGGCTGCAGTATTCTGGTCCACCACCACTTCTGTAAATTGTGTTTGTATTTCTTTTTTGCTTCTCCGGTTTGGGGTAAATTATGTGCTGAGAGATGTTTTGTGACAAACAGCAAGCCCCAGGGAAGTGCACTTTAGACATCACTAGGAAAGGTTGAGATGGGATGGGAATTTGGCTTGAGTACTTTTGCTCTTTAAACTCTCAGCCCGTCAATGGAAACTAAGAGGCCGTGTTCAAGTCTTCAAGTCCTTCCGTAATTTTTCTTCCCCGGAACGGCTCTCCTAGCTTTGTGTGTGCGCGTCTCGGTGTGTGCCGTTTTGCTTTGAGAGCTACAGTAGTTGAACCGGTCATAGCTGATGTCAGTCTCGGCCTGTGGAAAGCACATTGCGCTCTCTCACCCCTCTTTCCATGCCGGGCTGCTTACAGTACTGCAGACATGCTGACCCACAGGGGAGTAATTTATGACAGTTGTCGCCTTGGTTTGCTAAGCTGCGCTGGGCATTGCCCGCCACTCTCAGCATAGCGTTTCAATATCCCGCTGGGAGTACACCCGATAGGCTTTAATGTTTGCCCACTGTGGAGACCCTGTGGTATCACTGCACAGAAATGTGGTCCCCGACCCTGTGTTGTTCAAAGTCACCAGCTGTTACCATGGAGAGGGATACTGGCACTAACAGACGTTCAGTTCCTTTGGTCTTGGTGGATGATTACACTCTGATTGTTCCTGACAATTTGCCTTTTGTTTTTCCAGTATTACCGTTTCAGTGCCGTGTAACCCGTACCTTTTTTTTTTTCTTTTTTCTTTTAATTTATTTCATTTTTTTAAAATGCAATTTTTTACATTTAATTTAAAAAAAATTTCTATTTATTTACATTTTTCTCCCCCCCCCCAAATTTTTTTATTTTCTGCAGTATAAAAATTGTGTAAATGTTAATTCAAATGGTATTTCTTTTAACACCAGTCTTTGTTGCTCACTTTGAAGATTTTTTTTTATTTATTTTGTCCTGTTCTTTGCTTTTGTGTTGTTTGTTTGTTTGTTTGTTTTTTGTGCTTTGTGCATTTTGTTTTTTTTCCTGTTTGTGAATCAGATTTGCTGCTTTGTTTGTTGTAGTGGTAAACCAGCTAAGTCAACTACCAAGATGTTATCGATTTAATGCATTATTTCATGGCTTGCCATCTTAAAAGCAACATACCAATGTTCAAAATAATTGTAATTAGTACATTAAAACACTATGTGAAGGTGCTGGTTCACCCCCTCCCAAAATTCCCAATTGTTTTGTGATGTTGCAGGTTACATTCAGTTTGTGACTGTAAAGTATTCGTCATGAAAAGACCAAGCACAGCTAAAGATCCACAACTAATCAACACAGACCCCTAATATAAAAACATAGCAATGGTCTATGGGAGTTGGTCCACACAGGACTGATCAGTTCAGACCCTCTCCAGAGGTCTTGGTTAATGCTGTTCTGCCGTGTTTGGGCTGTTCCTCACTAGGCCCTCTGCCCTCTCACTCGCTCTCACACACACAGCAAACTGAAACAGCTCAGATTAAGATTAATCCTCCCTAATGCACCGGCTCATAATATAGTCATTAGGTGACTTGAGCCTAATCCAGCCCATCTAACCACCGTGCTTTATAAAACACACACACAGGATTTGCTGTCAATGCTCTGAGGCTGGAAACACAGCATCACGTATAAATACAGGCCGCTCTGACACTTAATGCTGATTAAGGCTTCGCTGAATGGTAAATGTAAATGAAGAGCTCGTGCTGAGTGTGAATGGAGAGAGGCCTTCACTGGAAACTAAGTGTCCATGTTACATTAGGTGACTTCATGCTGATAAGATCATCATTTACCACCCTTCATGCAGTTTTCAGTTTGCCGTTTTACTATAAGGTAACATGTTTTTATTCACACTATTTTGATTGAGTTCTGTGCGAGTCTCAAGTCAAAACCACATCAGGAAAAAGTTTGGAACAAGGAAATAAGATTTTTTTTTTTATTTTATCCCTTGTGCTGAAGCTTATGGTAGTTTCAAGTCAGGCTGCAGTAGCTGCAACACAGCTGGCTTCTCTTAAAGTGAGGAGGCCAGGAGAGAGCTCTGCACCTTTGCGATTAATCAGCTGTACTCTTCTGCAGTGAAGAGCTCTGCTGGACAAAGACCACTGTCACGCCCCAGTAGATAACTCATACTGACAACTCCACTCTACTGTCTGATCAAGAAGGTCAAGACAATGTTCGAGTTAGTTTAGTTGGTTTGAGAGCTTTGCTGTTATTGAATATTTGAGCATTTATATCCTTAAATTTAGTACATTTACAGTATTTTTGGCAAATCAACTTCTAAAACGAGCACAAAGTTTAGACCAAGAAATCAAACCAGGTGTGAAAAAACAAAATTTTAATTAGTACTTGTTTAGGCATATGCTGATTTGACACCGCTTGGGCAGGAGTTTACAGATTTATGCTTTTATTTATAAATTTTAAACTAATGATGGGCATTTGATAACTCCAGTTTAGTTGAACTACTCTACTTCTCAAAGGTTTGAGGTCAGTATGATTTTTTAAATTTTTTTTTATTAAGCAAGGATGCATAAAGTTAAGCAGAATGACAGAAAAAAACATACTTTTAAAAAAAAAATATTTATTTTTAATTGAACACTGTTTCAGTTCATCAAAGAATTTCAAAATGCATCATGGTTTCCACAAAAACATTCAGCACAACTGTTTTCAAAATGAATAATAATGAGAAATGTTACCTAGTTTTATTTTTTAATACAGTAGCACACCATTCAACTTGTTGTTCCCCTTGTATCTTGACTCCACCGTGGTCTAATTGTAGGCAGGGCTTGTTTTAGTATGCGCCACAGTGTCTTGCTAACACAGTAGCCGAGGCCTGTTGTCTAAATCTACAGTGTGTGGTTGCAGGATATGCTCTCACACCCCATGGGATTGCCGTTAGTGTGGAACTGAAGGAACCCAGCAGGTGAAACAAATAAGGCCCAGATTTTTCCCCCCCCTTTCTTCCCTCTCAACACCACACTTTTTTTTTTCTCCTTTTCTCGCTCCCTTGTACTTTTCCTCTTTCAGTCCTCTCTCTCTCCTTCATTCTTTCCGTGCAGTTGTGGATGATAGTAGTCATCAGAAGTGGTGTGAAATGAGCTCCGAGCCAGAGCATGTGTGGTGATTTATCGTATTGAGCTGATCACTCTCCCAGGCTTAACCCCTCGCTGTACGCAAGTCAAACCCCCTGCGGATGCCATACCTTCAGTCAAGACAATCAGGAGGGTATCTGCAAGGGTACACGTTCAAAGGAGGCAACGGAAACAGCGGGTCTCATATTGGCTGTTTGTTTTTCCTCTAAATAGAGGCGCTAATTTGGGGCCGCCTCGGCTGAAGGACACGCTGGGGGACGTCTGAGCGCGCCATTTCTAAATAAAAAGGATAAGGATTGAATTTAATTAGACAACCAAGCATGAGTGGATTGAAATTATTATTGGGCAAAGAATGTTTTGTTTCTAAGTGACGCTAACAGTGTAGCCTTTGATAATGCTCCAGACTTTGACTAAAATGTTATTTTAATTTAGTTAAGACTATAATACTAACAATATTTTGTGAGCTAACTTAAACTATTGTCAGACATCGCAGGGAATGCAACAATGACATAGTAATATACTATATACAACAATGAATATATATATATTAGGGCTGTCAAAAATAACGCATTAACGGCGTTAATTATGTACATTTTTATTTACCAGGAAAGTGGGGCAACAATTGCCTCGGAGTTACTGCACGTTGCATCAGTGACACGTGGGAACAGAGTGAGCCATAATATAATTTTCGTGATTTTTTTTTTTTTTTTTTAGAAAACAGCAATATTTATATGGAGTATTGATGTGTTATGAAGGGATATTCTAGTTGGAGAGACAGGCTTGGCTGTTTCCAAATGTGAACTCTTATACACTGATTTGTATCATAAGAAAAGAATCTCCATGTTTAAATATCAGGCAAGTGGTGTTGTAACATTTCTTGAAACTTTACATGATTAGGGATGTATCAGAATTGAAACTCTCGCCACATTGTGATGACCACATCATCCCGCCACCGTGTCACGCAGTAAATCAACTCTGAATGCTACTGGGATGCTTCCTGAAGACTTCCCACCGTAGACTTATGGCGCCCAGGAAGTAACCTTCCAGCAGCAAATTCCTCAGGAAGCGCTCGGTGGAGACACACTCACTCACGCACACTCGGTGGAACTGGAATCCGTATGCTTGCCATCTCTCAAATGTTTTAATTCAGCATGATAAAACATCCGTTATTTATAAGGTGATTGAGCGTAAAGTATTTTGGAGCACAAGACCATCCATCATGAGTAGACAGCAAGCTGTGAAACACATTACTGTATGCTCCGGCCTGCTCTTCACTGCCCGGCTCTTCTCCGCTCTGTGGTCAGCCGGAATAATGTGGCTTCTGTTCAAAGTATGCAGCATAAAAAATACATTTTATTTGCAGGATAACAGGTGCAGGCTAGCCAGGGAATGTGCACTAATGAAGTCATGGTTTGTGAATGCATAGTGTTTGGACTGGACTGCTCTTGTTGTTTCCCCTATAAGTTCTTATAAAATGGTACAAAACCAATTATTAAGAAATATTACATCAAGGAATTGATTAAAGCTGTTGAAAGATTTGTAAAAATACAATATAAGGCAGGTTTTTTAAATGCAACAAACATTCTGAACATTTAATGTTCATTATACAGTAAGTTAGATTTTTAATATCACTATTACTTTTTTAATCATAATCTGAAACGATCTGTCAGGTTACACTACTGTTACTGAAAGAAATAACTGCTCGACACTGATGCAGTCCAACAAAATACTGTGAAATATTATGAAAGTTTTTTGTTTTTAAATGTGATGATTAAGTCTTCAGTGTCACATGAGCTTTAGGAAATCATTTTAATATGCTGATTTGATGCTCAGTAAACATTTATCACCGAAGGCAGAATCAAAAAGACATCTGTACCTTTTGATGTTTTTATCATAAGTCTTCATATACAGCACTATTCTTTATCTCTCCCTTCGTTCCTTTTCTTTGTCTTTTTTCCCTCCTCAAAGTAGAGTTCATTCTCATACTAGCAGCATTTCACCTCTGTCAAAACTAACAGCGTTTGAATCTGCTCAGAATGACTGGAGGGTGATTTGAACAAAGCCCCCTAGGTCAAAGGTCGCCCTCGGCCCTGCTGTTTGTTTGTTTGCTTTAGTCACTCAAAATCTTTTTTTTTTTTTTTTTTTTAATATCGGCCTCAAGGTGCAGCAAACAAAGCCCCAGCCGCCCCTTGAGTGCAGGAGAGAGTGATGAGGTGGAGGAGAGAGTAGAAAAGGCTGGGATTAGGGCTGAGGGCTAGCTAAACAGGCCAGTTGTTTATCTTTGTTCAGTGAAGGTAGTGCTGTGCTGTCACTTTCTCATTCCTCACATAAAAACACGCTCCTCCTCGTGCTCTGTGCTCCCGCTCTGTAGTAGTTTAATGTAAGACCAGTTTTCCAGACTCTTTTTCTCATTAGCTTACCTAATGTTAAGAGCTTTGATCTTAAGGAACAGGCCTCTTGATGCATTGCAACAATTACTGTTATTTATAATGACCTACCCACACTTCTTCTCTTTTTCTATACTTTTTTTTTGTGCAAACTACTGTTTAGAAGTTTAGGAGTAGTAATTTTTATTTTCTTTTTAATCCTCTGATGCTGATTTATCTTATTAAAAATACAGTAAAACATAAGTATTGTGAAATTGTTATAATTTAGCTGTCCTACAGTATCCAATGGTCTTTTAATAAGAAGAAAACACCTTTGGGGATTGGGGTAAATATATATGCATATTATATATAAATATAATATATTTATGGAAATTCTTTCACTAAAGGGCATACATGTCCACTAATCTTACACACTTTACTTGGTGTACTAAGTGCTGGATTGGTGATTGAGAAACAAAAAATATTGTCATAAATGTAGAAAAAACTTTTTGCTGATGATATTTTTCTGGAAACAACTCAATATTTTGAGAAACATGGATCAGGATTCTTTTGTCTAGAATTTTTAAATTATTTGCAATAAAATCTGGAACTGGAACATATTAAATGTCTTTACTACCACTTTTAATGCTCTTTGTTGACTTTTTGATCAATTTTAATGTCCACAAAAAAAAAAAAACTTATCCAAGACGTTTGGATGTGTGTTTAAAATTGAACTGGAAATTAGGTGCTGGACGTCCGGCCAGAGGAGAACTGTCCCCAACTAAGCCTGGTTTCTCCCAAGGTTTTTTTCCCCTCATTCTCTCATGGATGGGGTTTTGGTTCTCCTCTGGCTTGCTTAGTTACAGAGACCGTCTCTGCATTTCATAGATAAAGTTTAATCTCATCATTATACATTACCATTACTCTATTCTCCTACTTGATAATGTTCAGTGCTTTGCTACAATCTGTATTGTTAAAAGCGCTATAGAAATAAAAGTGACATGACTTGACTTGAATGGTAGTAGCTTTTTGGTGATGTTATTAACTTTATATATTTTAAAGCTGTTTTTTTTTTATCTTGTCCAAATGGCAAAATCAGAGGTACATTGACATCCTTTCTTCCCTTCATGCTAAGATACAGCTTTGATATTGCGCTGCAAGGGTGCAAAAAAAAAAATTACTTTGGAAGCTCTCTGAAAAGTTTTAATTTCTCTGGGGCTTTCAAATTGCCTGTTTAGGTTGTGGCGAGCATTGTTCAACGCATTTATAAAACACCACTGTGGGTTGTACCGAACGACCATATGGAGTTCCATAACATTGCTGCAACCTAATTGCCCTCTTCGACAAGTGCCAATTTTCTTCAAGAGGCAGGAGAAAAAAAAGAGCAGACGCGTTGACATGCGTCAAACTCCTCCCCGCAGATGGATCAGGCTGTGTTTGGGGCCTGAGATGAGAAGTCTCCGTGGGTTTGCCTTAGCCGTGCTGGCCTTGTTAGTTCGTCCGATCTCCCGCAGCATTAGAGCAGGCTGCTGGAAAGACCCGGCTCTAATTCCACTAGCAGATCAATAACCATCAGTGTTTGGTTTTGGGCTGCTGGCCTGGTCACGGGATGCTCCACCCCCCACCTCCTCTGCTCACCCCCATTCGCAACCCTTGTGGGCTGAGGGTCGTCTTGTTTGGAGGTAATTTTCAACGCGAGCTTGTGAACTCAATTGAGTCTCAGTTGGCGCTTGTCTGTATGCAGTGAGTGGGTTAGGAAGGTTCAGTGAATAAAAAAGAAAAGCAAATGAACATGCAGAGCAGAGAAATGCTACATGCATTTCCCAACAGGTCCTGTATGCTCTTTACTAGTCAGTGAAGGTTTGATCAATCAGGAATAGTTGTTGGCAGAATACACTCGGGCTGTATGATTGGCTAAAATATGTGACATAGCAGTCTGACAAATTAAGTTATGCCTTCTTTTGTGTTTAAATTAGGCAAACACAAAGGCCCAGCAGGTCTAGTATTGAGAGTCAGCCACTGTTTGTATTACTGCTGCTGTAGCCTGATCACTTGCTGCTCTGAATAGCTGTGTCCTACACACACACACTAGTCTATAAAGACAGTTGGAAAGTTGCCGCCTCTTGTTTGTGTGATGTAATGTGGCTCTTATGGAATTCTGATCTGTCAGTAGTGCTTCAGTTACATTTACTACAGCGGGGAGTCTTAAACAGTTGAGAATACTGGATCGTTTCGGTCATTTTAAACCACTTCTGCTTTCTTTTTCATTCCTTTGAGAGCAGAAGAATATTTATAGTCTCTAAATAATGCTGTATAAAATATTTTGTCTGTCTATCTCTATCTGTGTGTGTGTATATATAGATGTAGATATATATATATCATGTTATATCATTGTATTTTTTGTAAATGCTTGTATTTTAAATAATCTGGTGGTAATACCTATTTTTTATTTTATTTATTAAATTTAGTGATGATTTAAATTTTTACTAAAAACAATACCTCACAAAAAGCACATTAATTTAATAATAAAAAAATCTATTATCAAAGACGTTATTCATTAAAAATTTTTTAATGCATTAAAAGAAAGTCTGCCAAATGCCTAAATGTAAATAATACAAGTTTGGCATCAAGTTCACATCAAATAACAAGAAACACTGACTGAACAACATTCAACTTGAAACTGAATCATAAATCATTAGATAAACAATAAATAATTTATTTATAGTATAAAGAGTATTACATTTAAAGAGGCAACAGATCTTTTCTTCTGTATTGCACTGTACATACGAGTGTAAAAGATTACCAGTAACAAAAAAAAAGTAGGATGTCAATTGTCTAAATGTTGGAATTGCGCTCAAAAATGGAAGCAGATAAACACGAGCGTAATTTTTAGTGATTGGAGCAGCCCTGCATACATCACCAGAAAGTAGTCTGTAATTCATATCTGGATTTATTATTCTCATTTCATGCCAACTTTAAAATGATCAAACCTATATGAGGAAATGTATGTTTTGAGCTTTAGTTTAATCCCTTTTGTAAGGTGACATTAAAAGACTTGCTTTAATTTCTACGTTTAAGTCAGTTAAACACTGCTTTAATGTGCTTTCTCCATGCTGTTCCTGACTTCGCTCTGCTGTTACAAACATTTATAGCTCAGACCCTCAACTGCTTAAACTGTGCTCTGTTTTAAGCCCTTTCTGCACCACTGCCAATTGATGTGCATGTGTAATGTGTGGCGGCGGCATCTTCTCCTCTAGGTGCTCCCAGGGGCCCGAGGGTCCAGGGCTATTTGCAGCGGTACCAGTCACACTCGGCTGCACAGGCCGGCTGTTAAAGCAGACTCGGTCCACTCATCAGAGTTTAGACCTACAGCCAGCACAACACAACGGCCAGTTGCACAATTCCCAACACAACGGGGCAAAAACTCAACATTTTCCAAAAATTGAAATCCAATGAAAATGGGGTATTTGTGCATAACGAAGCAATAAATATAATGAAATTAAAGAGAGGCAGTCTGTGTTTTTGCTAACAGTTCCTCTTCTAGTTATGTACAGGCACAAGCGAATCTTAAGGGAGATTGTTAGGAGCCGTGCCGTGCCGTTGCTCAATTCTCTGAGCTTGTTCTCCAAGGACACGCACATACTTGGAGACTCAAAACCCTTAGCCGGAGCATACATGGATGGGTGACCGACTTTAATCCCTTTTTATTTTGGCCAATGTCACACAGAGGTCACCCCTGGTTACTGTGTGATTGTCTCACCATCATGGTCCACCACCTCGATTTCTTTATTTCCCTGCGTGGCTCCGGAGATTGCGCTGAAGTACCGAGTCATATTTAGCCTTTATTTAAGAAGATTGGCGCACGTGGGGGGAGGCAGAACGACGAGCCGCTGATGGCCGGCCGGATCAATACAACACAATTGAGTTCTCCAATCTGAGAGACTAGCTGCAGTGAAGGTGGCACTTACGGGGTGATCGCCTCTGATAAAGACTTTATTAGCCTCTATTGACAGATTCATTTGAGATCCCTCTCCCTTCATCGCCCCCACTTCACTCCAGACTGTAAAGTAATATAGTCTAAGCCCCCCTTTAAAAGTTTCTGGGATTGATGAAACGCGTTAGCGGCGGAGTTATTTTGTCCTGTGTTTTCGAAGCTTCGCCAACGTTTCTTCGACTTGATTTCAAAGTAACTTTTGTTGTTCTTCTGCCGTCCACGATTTCTTGCTCTATTCGTGAACTCGGGTTAAGTGGTAAGCACTTGAGACCCTTGTTATCAGATACCGCAGCACCGTCAAAGAGTTTTCACTGTAGGAACGGAGCATTGCTGAGCCTTCCCCCCGTGAGAATACAAAGAAAACATCAAGCTCCCCAAAGAAAGTGTGCGAGGGAAGATTTGCTTTTGGAAGCGAGTCTAGAAGCAACCTGGGCACGGATAAGACAAAGTGTGGAAATTTTCAAATGATTTTATATTTTATCTCCAAACATGCCGCAGGCGTATTAGATATCACAAGCTAATACTCTGCGGTCATATGTGCGCTCTGTAAAATTGGCTGAGGCTCGACTCTGGCTTTGAAGTCACGAGTTGTTTTTTTGCGTCAAAGTAGCTGTTCAGGGGAACCCTAATCCACCCAGTATTGCTATGGCAAGCAGCGCCTCAGTTTGACTCTCGCAGCAGGTTTTCGTGACTCCACTAATTTTTCCATTGTTGTTTTACCTGGTTTGTATTTGGTAACCCTCGCCCCCTCTCGCCGGCGTTCTCAGAGGGGCTGTTCCCCGCGCCCGGGTGGATTGGCCCGGGGTGCTTTCCCATCCACAAATAAAGAGCTCGGCGGAGATAATGAAGTATGTTGCATCCTCAGCTGCAGCTGTGTTTTGTTGGCTCTGTTAGATTAAGGCTTTATGTGTGGTGGACTCGGCTTATTTCTTATAAAAGCTCATCAATAAACTCAGCGCTCCGGGCCTAAATTCATATCATGCAACTGGCCGTTTATTTCTTGACCTCTGCTGTTCTCATCAGAAAATACTGTATGGGACACGCTGTGAAGAATGGATCTGATTTTTTTTGTCCTTTAGTATTTGTAAGAGTAGGGTTGCCCAACCATATAAGTTTGTAGTGTGTGTTTATTGGATTCAATGTGAATGGTTTATTGGTATTACTGTAAAAAAAATTTATTTATTTTACTAAATGTTTGATGTTAATTCTCAGTCTGTAGCTAATAAATCATTGCACAAAATTCATTCTGATTTTTGCGAACATGTTGATCCTTGTTTGTTTTTTTTGCATTGGATAAACCATGCTTCTATGGCTATATTATGTAAGTAACCTATATAACCTATGTATATATATGCGGTCAAAAAATGTTATAATATTTTAATTTTCTGATTATAAACAATTTAGCAGACTACTTGCGTAAAATGCATGTAAATTGTCAGTTGTCACTCTTTATCTCTCATCAGGTCTTGAGGTCTAAGATGATATTTAAATGCTTAGTTTATGATCAGAGATGTGTAGTTTTTATTGTGGATGGCAAAACATATAATGCAATGAAATAAAATGAAGTGTTTATTAAGAGATGTGCAAGTAAACACTTCTCAAAAGTCTGTTGGGTCTCATCTGCTACACACAAATTAAATATGATAAAGGTATTAATAAAAAAGTAAACCTAAATTAGTTCAGAATCTTAAAATATGATAGCATTGTGTTGTTTTCTAGTACAATAACAACAAAAAGACAAGACTTGAAAAAGTACGTTTTTAAAATGATAATATAAAGCCATTTATTTGTTAAAACTGTATGAACTTGACAGTACATAGAAGATTACAGCATATACTATTTTGCTCATTCAGTAGCCTCAGAAATTTGTGTATCAAATGTTATACAGTAGCATCAGTAAAAATACATGTATCAATAGTGCTGAAGACCAGAGAAGTACTACTCTTACTCGGTTTCAAAAAAACGGTATGGTTGCATCCTTAATGATGAGAGAGAGGCTTTAATTTTCCCAGCAGCTGTTGCTTCAGCGGGCTCGCAGCACCCCGGCCAGTTCAGTCATTTTCATTAATGCTAAATCCTACATCCTACACAGCTGCTTTAAACAAGAGCTTTTGGAAACAGAGTTGTAATAAGATACCCAGCTCTACCAAGGTGAATAAGAAACAGCCCTCTCTTTAACCCGCTCTACCTTTACTGTCCTGTTGCATATGTATGCACACATGTTTGTCGTGACACACCTCTCCCAAATCATTGTTCATGTATACTATGTGTCACAAAATTATTCTTAGCAACTGAATAATTTGTCCTATTAGCTGAAAATAGTAACTGACTGGTGTCTCATTCGTGTGTTTATGTCAGTAGGTTGAACTGCCCTCCTCTGACCTAGAGATTTCTCTTCTGTCATTCTAGATCTTTCCGATGTGGAACCCAACGTGTTTCTTAGACCTTTTCTGGAGGTGGTCCGCTCAGAGGACACAACTGGACCAATCACAGGCCTGGCACTCACATCGGTCAACAAGTTTTTGTCATATGGCCTGATAGGTATGTCTTTATTATACCTGAGAAACAATGCCTGCTGTTTATTCTCCCAGATATACCAGATAACAACTCAAATGTACTTGAGCATTATAATGAATACATTTGAAATACTATACTATACATGACCGTTCAAAAGTTTGGGGTCAGTAAGATTTTATTTATTATAAAGAAATAAACTCCTGTTCACTAAGGATACATAGAATTGATCAGAAGTCACAGCAAATACTTTTGTGATGTTACAAAAGATTTCTATTTTAAATAAATGCTGTTCTTCGAAAATACTATTCCTCAGATAATCATGAAAATATAAAGAATATTTCACAGCACAACCATTTTCTACATTTATAGCAAAGGTTTAGTTATTTTTATTTCCCTATTTTTGATCGAAAAAATGCAATTTTTACAAATCTTTCAGACCCCAAACATTATGGTAGTTTTAATGCATGTTAGCCTAAATATTGTTAACTTTCCCTTTCAAACCTGTCTGAATTTCTTTCATCTGTAAGGCACTAAAGAAAAGTTTACAGCTGTTTCATACACTGAAAATAATGACTAGGGGCTGTCAAAAATATTAAAAATTATTATGTTTATTCACATGCATCGTAACATGATTTTCGTCATTTGAATCTTCAGAAAAAAAAAATCACAAACATGTTTTTTTTTTTTTAATTGACTTTATTTTTATTTTTTATTTCACACACACTTTAACTCATTCATTGTAAATTCTGCAGAGTGTAGCTCTGTATCTTTATATTACCGACTGCACTTCTCAGTGGTGTAACTTGACCAGAGTCTCTGTTCCTGATGGGTGGACTGTATTTTCTCACTGACGCAGGAGAGCTTGTTTTTCAGCAGTTGTGATCGGCACAGAGTGTCCTCTTCCTTGTTAGGGAAATATGGCTAAATACTGCCAAAGTGTGAAAGCAGCACCTTGTTCAAGACACAAGCGTCTCTAATTAAAAAAAAAAAATAATAATTTGTCCATTTAGATTTTTCTACATTGCACATTGAATAAAGATATTAAGAATTAAGCGTGTCAGGGTTTAGAAAAAATTTAAACAAATGGCTTAAAACCCAAGAAGAAGGGGTAGTTCACTCAAAATAGAATATTCTGTCATTAATTACTTGCCTTCATGTTGACCCTCATTCATCTTCAGAACACAAATGAAGATATTTTGCTGAAGTCTGAGCGCTTTCTGCATAGACAGCAACACAGTGCACCCCAACATGGTTTTTATGGTCATTAATCAAATGAGTAAATCTGGTGCACTGAGGGGAAAAAAATAGACCCTAACATGGAAAATAAAATAAAAAGATAAATAAAATTAAGTAAATAATAAATTAATTAGACAATAAAATAACTGAACTTAAAGTTTCACCCCAAGTGAATCATACAGATTTCTATTGGAATGCAATTGACACAGATGAAATAAATGAATGCCGGGCAGACACTGCGAGAGCTGCTGTCACCCTAGATGCAGCTTTGCTCCTAATCTACCATGATGCCAGCATCTCATCAGGAAGGGTTGCTATGGCAACCTGCACTCCAAACCTTGCCTCCCTTTATACATCTAGTATAAGGCATACGTTACACATGCATACTTTTCCTACAGTACATATGAAGCCATGCTCTCAAACAGGATACAGCAGAACCACGCCTGCTATAAATATAGCCTATCATTTTTAAAAAATGTTATTGACGTAGTTTTCTTTCAGATTAGGAAAATAATCTATGAACTAAAAAGAACACAATCTGTTTTTTTTCTCCGAGTTTCCCCAGCTACATTTATTTTTCTTCTCTTTCTCACACGCGCAGAGCTGTGTTAATCCCAGGTGAGCACTCCTGACGAGCGTGACATATTAATGCACTCGTATGAGTGTGTGATTAAATGACCTTTAGGTATGTGAGAGGTTGTGTGCTGACTGATGGGTTATGCTCATTCAGACTGCACTAATCTGCCATGAAGAGTGACATTATCATTACTCCCAATTAGCATTCCATAGACATACAGTACAGCCACATGCTATAGGCCTTACGTTAACAGCTCTGATTGATTCACAACCTTCTCTGATACAGGGCTGTTAACTTTGGATGTTGGTTATAGACTGCGTTTGATCACTGCCTCTTCAGATCTTTATTGTATAGTTTGTGTGGATGAGAAGCTGAAGAGTAACTTTATATCTGGAAACCAGCAAAAAAGTGTTTTTGACAAATGTATTTTTGTTTTATATTTATTTACAACAATAGTGATCATGAATATGACACGTGGACTCTTTCTCTCTCTCTCTCTCTTATACATATTATTTTTAACACTTATTTATTTGTTTGTTTGTTTACAATTTTAAAAATCTTTCTTTTTTCTTTTATTACTGTATATCACCTATAGAGGACATTTGGACTTGTTGTTGTTAGTTTTCTTAACACTGAAATCATAATATCTAAATATACATGAACCAGAGTATGTGTGTATTTGCTCGACTATGATATGAAATGCGTTAAAGATTTTTTTTGTACGTTAAAAAATATAGTTTATATAATGTTTTGCTCCTAATTTTTATGATTTTTTTAAATCCATGAAGTTGTTGTTGTTCTTATTAATGATTTCTGGTTTTGTATTCATTAACACAATACTGGATAAAGCTGTATGTAGCTCGTATTACACTAGAATTATATTTATTCTTTATTATATTATATTATATTATATTTTTTGTTTCATCTCCTTAACTTGAAAAATTCTGTAAATGCTTGCTCAGATGTATATTTTTAAGACAAAATGTGAAAATGTGGTTTTCCTGTCCAAACCCTTAAATATTGTATTTCTCTTGAAAGACAGGGGTGTCTTCTGTAAGATGCATGCATAGTCTTGACAAAACCCCTCTCCAGTGAACAGAAGTGAGCTGCTGGTCCCGTGAGGTTCCTGAAGTGTCTTTGGAGAGTGACCGTTCAACTCACTGTCACAACAATACAGAGACAGAATACTGCCATCTATTGGCCAGACACATGAATACAGTGATCCTCTGTACATTTGTGTAGGTCCCCTTAGAGAACTCATAGACTTTCACTGGTCCTACCTTATCACATTGAAGTTGTGACCTGCTCTCCTTGATAAATATTGCAGTTTGGTTATCAAAGGATCGAACCGAACCAAGAGGCACAGCATCTGATTTTGATCAGTCAGACGCACTAGGCCTGTCCTGCTGTTGGAGTACAGTGAGACCTGAGCTCTTACAGCGCACTGGGGGGTCTAACTGTCACCAAACACACACACACACACGCACAACCCCTGTGAATTTGTTTGGCAAGGGCTAATTCCCCTCAATCTCAGGCCTGAGGTCGGTGAGCTCGGGGGGACGGCCGTATTGACAGATATCCAGATCCCACTTTTTCCCACTCTCTCTTTCCCACTCTTCTTTTTCCCAGGCCGGTACTCAAACCGAAGGCTCACTTACACAGCCACTTATCCCTCTAAAAACTTCAACAGCCACACACACACACACACACACTCACCAATGTACGTGGAGTGTTTAGTAAAGTGCTTTTCAGATCCCACCTACTTTTGAGCTAAAAAGTTGGTATTAAAAAAAAGTTGCATAATTTGTGACACGATACGCTAGATTTCAAGCACATCAGAAATGGACATAAGCAATTTTTTTGCCAGATTAGTGCTCATGCACGCATGGTTTAGGGGTTAACACAGGCTCACTTCTCTGCGATGAGCAGTTCTTTCACTTAAGGGACACCCTGGTGTCTGAATGTACTTTTACTTAACCTTTTAGTACACGACAGCTGTTTGAACCTCTTTGATACTCTCATACACATGCACAAAGACCCTCCAGCCCCACCCAGACTTCAGTTATTTCAACAATGACTCTCTCGCTTGGCTGTGTAGACCGTGCCAAGTGAGGATTAGTATTTTAGATGACTTCTGATGTTGTGCTGAATAGAGCGTGGCTCTTGTTTCCGTGGAGATGAGCTGTTTGGAAGGGGGTCCCATGTTTATTGTGAGCCTGCCTCTTCATTGCCGTTCAGTTCACTCATACATTTTCACTCGAAATTTAGTTGCCCAGTCATTGTGCCACATCAGCACGTTATTTAACTCTGTAAACAGTCATTTGTAAAAAGAAAAAAATCAGCATACTGGTGTTTAAAACCATTTAAATGCTTATTCATAAAAATAAATGATCCATAGTTAATGTTTTGAGCAAGTGTATAACCAGACGGTGTTCAAAACTATCACCTTACCTTAGCCCGGTTCACAATGGGAAGCTTGTAATGTTTTCTAATTTGAGTCTTACTTGTAGGTTTTCAAGTACGTGTCATTGTGTCATTACATTACAGTATATCTGTAAACACAAAGTTGTCCCGGCTAATAGGATATATCTCATGTGAGAATCCTGAAGGTGTCGGATGATAAATAGCAGCTGAAATAATTAAACTTGTCATGTTGGATTGTCATCCAAAAAGCATTGTGCTTATGAAACACAAGTGGCTAAAATATGATTAGATTGCAGTTTTAAATGTGATAAGTTTTGCATTTTAAAGAGGAAGAATAATACTTTACTTTTTGTGTTAAAAGAATTACTTATAAAATGACAATTAGAGGACTGGACAGAAATTACAATCTACATGTCACCCTAATACACTCTACATAAACCTCGTCATGTGATGTAGTTAACATGAACAGTTCAAGAACAAAGTTTAAGCATGATTTGCATGATTTGATGTAGTTCTGCACGATTAATTATATCGCAATACATTACAGCAGATGTTGAGATTTATATTAAATAAACAAATGCATTTGTGGACGTTACATGACATTCATTATTGTGTTCACACCAGACGCGAATGAAGCGTTAAGTGCGAGTGATTTTCATGTTAAGTCAATGCAAAAATGCAATTGACATCCAAGCGCGAATTAAGCGGCGCGTTAGACACTGCAACATAACCAGCACAGAAGCAGCGCGTATGCTGAGCAGAAGCAGCGCGCGCCAGTTGTGCTTTCATACTGGCAGCTTGTACTGCAGCAGGCTATAGACAAGCATCTTTCTGTCGTATTTTCCAGCATTCTTCTCCGAACTTGATTTGTCATTTCTCTGCACCTGCTACGTGCTTCTGTGCCGCCCGTGTGCGCTCATCCGTTAACATGGGTGCGGAAAAAAATATGCGCTGCTTAAAACCGGCGTAAACTCGACATGTTCAAGCGTCCAACTAAATGTCTTTTCTTGACACTTTTGATAATTTTTTTTAAAGAACAAAAAAACACATACTGACTCCAATCATTTGAATTATAGTGTATATATAATATAATATAATTTGTAACTTTATAGTGTAGTATATAGTATTTAAATTTAAATGCACATTATTTAATAGTTTTGTATTAATTTATTTAATCCAGTTGTTCCTCTGTGTCAGAACAGGCAGGCTCTTGTAGCTTGACAACGCTAAAAGGGGGCGGGGCTTATCAGAAGGTCAACACCACACGAGCTCCTCCTTCATATCTGACAACATTTTGCATAACGGTGGTGGAAATGAACCTGGCTTCAACCAGTATATTGCCCTCCTATTTAATCATTGGGCAATTATTAAAGAGTTGGCCCTTTTCCAGACCTTAATAACTATCTGGGTTCTCACTCAGAGTTCAGAGTAAAGTCTGTCCTGTGTGTGTGTGTTATTTGCCTGCTAATAAGTGGAATGCACTCTTGTGTCAAGGCTTTACCTGCAGTCACAGCCCCAGCCTCCTCCCCAGGCAGCCTGTGCTTATTAGTTAATGAAATGCTCTTTAAAGGCGATGGGAAAGGAAAAGCAGCCTGGCTCCAGCCTGCTATCTGGCCCTGCTTGGGTTTCAAAACATCGTTGCCTAGACAGCCAATTTAGCAGGCCGTCCACAAAAGCGTACACATCTGGTGATTAGATGTCAGATGGCTGTTCGGCGCTCTTCACATGGAGCGTGGTCAGTTGATAGCGATGTGGGGGTTGAACCGGTGACCAGGTTAATTGTGTAAGATTAATCATGTAACCGTGGTCATGTCATTATGACCCTCGTACTGCTTATCTGGCTGAGAATCAGGAACATTAATGAGAGAGTGAGGGGGAATATATTAGGATATTTTTAGTTTGTTTTAAATTGCACCGTCTCTGTCCTCCACAGATGCCAATCATGAAGGGGCAGCAGAGGGCATCGAAAACATGGCCGACGCAGTCACACATGCGAGATTTGTTGGCACCGACCCTGCCAGTGATGAGGTGGTGCTGATGAAAATCCTCCAGGTAATGCACTACAAAACAAGCACTATTACGTATTTGAGTGGTGGGGCCAATTTGTTTGTTTTTTTTGGTATTAAATTTTTTTGTAATTTTAATTTATTTTTTATTCTGGACGTTTTTAATAATATAATTATTTAATATGTATTTTAATTTATTTATAATGAATATTTTGTTTTTAAATGCGTGTAATAGTACATCACTTTTTTTTAAATTGAGTTTTCTTTGACTTTTTTTCACTTGAAGTCACTTCCCCAAGGCTGCATTTATTTGATAAAAAAAAAGTAAAAAAATATTTTAAAAGATTACAGTTTATAATAGCTCTCATTGTTATATAAACTAGTCAACATTTGAAGCTCATTTAGATTTAAAAATATAGTTTGATCGCAAATCATCATCGCTTATTTTTGTAGAAACCATGATGCAATTTTTTTTTTTATTTTGATCAGTGGAAAAATAATTATGATTCAAAATAATGGTATTTATTTGAAATATAAATGTGTAGTAACATTATAAATGTCTTATATCTCTATTATACTGTATATAAACATCAGTGTGTGTATATATAACAAGTTATATTTGTACTTACAAAATAAAATTGCAACATGTTATACTGGAAAAGTCTGGGGAATCAGAGACATTTGATAGCTTGAAATGCTTCCAGATAAGTGACGTTTAATTTATAAGTATGTCATTCTTTTTAAAAATCATTCTATTGTTCTTTCCAGGTTTTAAGGACTTTGTTGCTGACTCCCGTTGGAGCCCATCTGACCAATGAGTCTGTCTGTGAGATCATGCAGTCCTGTTTCCGTATATGCTTTGAAATGAGATTAAGTGGTACGTGAAATTAAGAGGAAACTATAAAAAAAAAACAAAAATCAGATCTTGAATTTTCGTTGTGCTTTTCTGTAAATAGTGCATTGTAAATGGCTTTGTAGGAAAGCTAAGTGTTGATCATCCTGAATCTTGAACTGCTCAATATGTGAATCTGCCTCCTGTGCTCTCAGGACTATGATAAACCCTTGCTCTAATCCTGACCAAACAAGAGTCTGGACTCTGAGCCCCTCGGGTGCTGCTCTTGTCCTCTGGACTAACATTTCCTTTTCTTTCTCTCTCTGTTTTTTTTTTTTTGCTCTTTTCTCATCACAGAGCTGCTGAGAAAGTCAGCTGAGCACACGCTGGTGGACATGGTGCAGCTGCTCTTCTCCAGGTAACTAGAGAGAGAATGGAAGAGGGGATGTAGAGATGGGGATAAGGAACAAAGTCGTGTTCTTGCTGTTCACATAATCAAACCGAACCTGAGACCAAACACAACAGGAACTGGGTCTGTCTTCGTAATGGGCTCTGGTTTCACTCTCAGGCCTCTCTCAATTACCTCCGGAGGTTTCTGACTTCCCCCTCACACGCAGACAGGGACAGGTGAAAGCATCAGTCTCTGACAATGCAAAGCATAGCTAATTACTAGGCCCACACAGAATCTGTGTGGGGGGGGACATAACAATTGCTTCATCTGTAAGATTTTTAAACATTTTTGGTAGTCTCTTATGCTCACTAAGGCTGCGATTATCTGATCAAAAATCTATTTTATAGAATGCAGCTTATTCCTATGATGCAAAGCTAAAAGTTTAGCTATAATTACCCCAGTCTTCAGTGTCACATGATCCTTCAGAAATGAATTTAATATGCTGATTTGCTGCGTTAAGAAACGTTTCTAATTAATATTCATGTTAAAGAAGGATTTTTTCTTTCACTAGGATTAGGACTGTCACTTACAGTTAATTTTATAAATTACATTTTTTTATAAAATCTAATAATTTTACTTGTTTTAATCAATTTAAAATGTTTCTTAAAAAGAAATTAAGTGTTGAATTCAATTGCATATAATTAATTATTAATATGTCCAAAAGAAAAAGCAGCAAATAGGAGTGTAGTAAATGAATGCTGCTTAATTTAACAGCCGTTCCCTTAAAATCAGTGTGGGAAATATTGGAAAAAGTTAACCACCTGGGCCTACTTTAGAACCTTAAATTATTCATGATATCCTTTGTCTATGTTAGAATATTAAGAATATTAAATTCCAAGGTGATATTCAAACGCTGCGAACGCTTCTTTGCTGTAAAAGTCCAGCTACAAATTTTCCATGCAGGTATAGTGCACTGACATCATTATATACTTGAAAAGGCCCATATATCATAATATCCAGAAATACGTATTTCTGACTAGTTCATATCTAACATGCATTTCTATGATTGTGGTGTAATTGTGAGCAGAAGGCCTTGGTCTTCTGGTGCAGGTCGTAGCGTACTGCTGCTCTAATGCAATAACATGATTATGGGGTGGCATTTATCAGAGGTGCGTATCCACTCGCATTAGACTTCCAGTCACATCCCGCACAGACGAGAGGATGAGGCCGCGGAGCACATCTCACTCTACCCATCTGCATACAGATTAGGGACACACACATACATACACTCACACGTATGCATGCGCAACAAAGACATAATGACAATTTATTCTCTTAGGGAATGCTTTATCCAAAAAAGAACAGATCATATGTTTTTGCATTGTAATGAAGCGTCTGAATAATATAAGTGTGTTTTGACCCGGTTTTCGAACCATGTAAACATCCTCTGTTTGTTTTTATAATTTCACACACTGTAAACGTCCTTCAGATGAGTAGCATTCATTAATCATTTTTAATTATAGCTGATAACACCTTTTTAATCTCAGAAATGAGCACACACACACACAAACTCACAACCTGAGTTTGCCGCTCCCATTGTGCATGTTCTTATTGCCCAGACCCTCTTGTCCACGTCGCCTTCACAATGAGGGTGTGAAAGGCCTTAATAATGAGTGTGTGTGTATTTCTGTGTGCCTAAGGGTAATAAGCAGTGAATGTAGTGTGTGTGTGTGTGTGTGTGGTCGAGAGAGAGCCAGAGTAATGAACAGCGGATCTTATTGAGTGCTCAGAAGGAGGCTTAAGCAGCCTGCTGAAAGCATTAGGGATGTTAATCTGTTGGACTCACAGATCATCCTATAATCAAGCCGGCAAGACAACACTCCATTAACGCGGAGCAGAGTTAACATCAGGAGCCGTCTCTCCCAGCCTGCCTGTGCGAGCGCTGACATCTCACTCATGGAAAAGCTGCAGTGTCCACACAATACGCACACATGCAGACAATGCCTTCCAGGCTGAGAACATCGTTTGTCTAATTCAGCTAATGAACCAGCGCAGGGGGTCAGAAGTCACGCCCTGGGAACAGAGATGCTGACTCTGCGGACTTATTGTCTCTCCTCAGATTTGGTTTCAGAGAGGTTTCTCGGAATGATGATTCCAAATGAGTTGATTGATCTGCGCTTTGGGAAACTAGATTTAGCTCGAATTTTACTCTGAACATTTTGGAGTGTTTCATTTTCAGATATTTTTAATGCCAAAGTGCCCAGAAAATGATAAAAACCCTCCTGTGGGACCCCTTTTCTCATATAAGGTGTATATTTTAAAAATTGCATCAATAAAAAAGTGGATATTTATATTGTGTTAGAAATGTTATGATCATATTATATAATTATGTTATAGAGATATATTTTTAAAATTAAGTAATTGCCTTTTATATTGCACTTAATTTTTTACTTTGCATTAAATAGAAAATGTGTTTTTTTCACAATAGTAAAGGATGTAAATACAATAAATACAAAAAAAAAATAATTGTTTCATGCAATCTTTAGAAAGTAAAACAGAAAATTCTGAAAATGTCAAATAGTATTACATCATTCTAATATCTTGTCTATTTTTTTATTTAACCCAAATTTCTTAAGTAATTTACATGCATGTTGACTTTGATAGCTATAATTACATTGCCCAGAGGAAAAAAAAATCCACAGACCCCCAAGCACTTTCTTGCAGCCCCTTAATTTTGTCAAATTTGTGTTTTGTCCTTGTAAGTGTAACTATACATGTAAGTACTGAGTAATGTTAAGTACATGCATTTACTATGCGGTTGGGGTTACTTGCATTAAATTATAAATAATTATTATATTAGTACATTTTACAGGTAACAATGTTAACTATGCATGTATTTTTTTTCTGACCAGATTTTGGTTCTGTATTTGTGCTAGTAGTAGTCTAAAAACGTCCCTTTTCACCTCTGTAACACTTATATTATAAGAAGTGTTGGAATACCTCACTGTAATATTGTAATATTTGTTTTTCAGATTGCCACAGTTCAAAGAGGAGGCCAAGAGTTATGTGGGCACTAACATGAAGAAGGTAAATATAAAATCCTCTCCATTCTCCCTCCAGACCCTTTACACTTGTTTCCCATCTGCCTTCCTCATTTCTCATTTACTTTATGAGCTTTGTTACGTAGAGGTCTCCATACCCATAAGTGAGGTCAGTTGCTGTTGCATAAGTATTATACCTGTGTGTGTGTCATCTACCATCAGGTCAGGAGATGGAAAGTAGTATGTAGTGAGTTAACTGTGTTTTCCAGCCACAGTTGGTTCTGCAGTTGAAAGACCTTTGCTTGTTTTCATCTCAATTATTTAGGGATCAAAGACTCTCTTCTCCTGTCTTTTCATACCTGATTTTTGTTGTTGAGTTCATCCTGTGCCCATTTGCCTGTTCCAACTCGCAGATCCCAGGCTGTATTCTGGACACACAGGATTTTATTTATGCAGATCAGCCTAGAAACACCAATCAGACGGGCTTAGAGAGGGTATAGCACATTTACATGCATTAAAACAGCAGTTTATTGGGTTGCAGCTAGTGCATAGGCTGGGACGCATGGCTTCACGTTTGAATGCATGGTGGGGAGATTCGCTAAGGAATTAAAGCAGCCATTTTTCATAACAGCAAAAATGAGTTCTCATCATCATTTTATAGGGATGTTCTCCATCTGAAGCTTATTTTGACAACATCAGTAGCATTTGATTTATTGTTTCAAGACAAAACTTTGAATTATCTTATTTTAAATTTGCTTAAATTGAATAGTTTTACTATTTCTATTCACAGACAGTGCTTTTGAAACAAGTTCATTTGAGTTCATAAGATATATATATTGTGTGTATGTATACAGTACAGGCCAAAAGTTTGGACACAACTTCTCATTCAATGTGTTTTCTTTATTTTCATGACCAATAACATTGGTAGATTCTCACTGAAGGCATCAAAACTATGAATGAACACATGTAGAGTTATGTACTTAACAAAAAAAGGTGCAATAACTGAAAACATCTTTTATATTCTAGTTCTTCAAAATAGCCACTCTTTGCTCTGATTACTGCTTTGCACACTCTTAGCATGTTCTCGATGAACATCAACAGGTAGTCACCTGAAATGGTTTTCGCTTCACAGGTGTGCCTTATCAGGGTTAATTAGTGAAATTTCTTGCTTTATCAATGGGGTTGGGACCATCAGTTGTGTTGTGCAGAAGTCAGGTTACTACACAGCCGACAGCC
>JAUCMT010000024.1:3549040-3560245 GCA_032357475.1 Enteromius thamalakanensis | reverse complement strand
GACACACACACACACACACACACACACACACACACAGACACAATCGTTGACTCTCTTTAATATATATATATATATATATATATATATATATATATATATACACTCGAGCGGGAACACACACATATTACTCTTTAAATAGGCTGTAGGTTCGCTGCAGTCACAGACACAAGCATTCTTACAGTTCTTCCATTACCACACTCCAAGGCAATCCTGGCCACCAACTGGCCCCATCATCAGGTAATTAGGGACAGCGAAGCAGCAGTTCGCTCAGGATCAAGGACGGGGTCGTTAGTCACGCAGGTAATCGGGGAAGAGGAAAATGTTGCACTGGGAAGTGAGAGACATCCATCTGGCCTGCGGAAAGCCGCTCGGGCGATCCGAGGACATTTCGAACACAGTCACTTACTGCATATTAAAGGCAGCTCTCTGTGTGTGACCTGGAAAGCATTCGTAGACATTTCTTTTCTCAGCCGCCATTCTCAATCACTACGTAGATATATAAGGGGTTGTGCCCTCCCCGGAGCAGCGAAGTATCGAAACCAAAATGGATTCAGTGTCTGACATTTACACTAGTCGGAGATCCCAGAGGAATTACTATGCCCTTTTAGGTTTTTCTAGTGGTGAATGATCTTCAAAACACTCCTGTAAGGATGAGCGTACATATTAGGTGATCTGATGATGCTATTCTTGCGCTTACAGTCAATTGCATGGCCTTGTTCTTTTGTGTGCAGAAAGTGAACGGTAATCCCTTCCAGTCAAACGATGCTGGCTTCGCCCTGGCTTATGCAGTCATCATGCTAAACACCGATCAGCACAACCATAACGTCCGAAAGCAGAATATCCCCATGACGTTTGAGGTGAGCCACGCATGTTCCCGCTAACCGTAGGGGCATCCAGAAGTCATTCACATGTTTAGAGCCACGCATGCAATCCCTTTCTGAGAGATCAGTTTCAGATCTATGACTTAACGGTTTAAGATAAGTGTATTACGTGTTATTTATGCAAGTATGTTATGAAAGCATCTGTCTAGATTTGCCACACATGCCGATTACTGTTATGTAGCCATGTCTCATTTTTACGTGCTTCAGACAACTGGCCTTGATTTAGTGGAGCAGTCACACATTTACAAACATATTCTTGATTTCACTTGAAGAAAGATTTTCAATTTTTGGTGGTGGTGTATATTATGCTTAACCATGCTTATCTATTATTCCTCACTAAAACTGATGTACTATGATTCTGACATGTATTACAGTAGAAACTACTGGTGATTCTTGTGGGAATCATTAAAAAAAGTTTTACACCAAAGGAAAAAAAAGATCAGGAGTTAATATAAAACATTTTTGTTTACATATATTTTTTGCATTGTGACATTATATCATTACTGCAATGCAAAACTCTTGTTGGAATTACCTATAAATAATAATACATAAATAAAATCAAGTTAATTCATAGAAAATAAAAATGCATTCTGCTAAAAATAAAAATATATGCATAGATTTAAATGTTCGGGATCTGAAATGCCTGTTCAGAACTATGAAAATAATATTTAAAAAGACTTCTGTGTCACATGATAAATGTTTCTAAAGGAAACAGTGTCACATGAGACTCAATTAATGATGCAGAAAAATACACATGAAATATTTTAAAACATGTTTAAATTGTAATCATATTTTTGCAATATTAAATGTTTTACTGTTTTTTAAATCAAGTAATATCTGTGAGCATAAGAGATTTTTAAAACACAAATATTTAAAAAAAAAATGAAAGAAATCCGACCGACCCCAAACCTTTGAACAGTGTATGTATACGTGTGTGTGTAAACACGTGTATTTTATTTGTTGTTTAGAAATGCTAATAGAAAATTTTAATAAGCATAACAATTACAGTATTACTGTACTGATAATAAGAATGGGTGGAAATATGCTTGATTTTCACCTTCATGGTTCAAAAACAGGCAAAATAAAAATAGAAGACTAAATTAATTTAAATGTGTGAAATGTGGATTATACATGATTTCATGAGTAGATATGTGGCTGCGACTGGTGACATTTTTTTTTCATCGGCGCCCACGGACACCTTGATTTTCCATGCATTAGCACCAGATCCGTTTAAACTGATGATCACACAGATCTTCCTGCTAAAAGCACTGGTGTTGTAAAGGAATACAGGGAGCAGTGGGAATGGTAATCAGCAGGTATTCAGCCCGAGCACAGAGGGGATAAGCGGCAGCCAAGTGAAAGGCGAGCAGCAGGAGACGAGGCGGGACTGGGCTTTTGGCAGACGGCGCGTCCAGCTGTCTTGTCTCTGTGTCAGCTAGCGTGTGTGCGTCTGCTCCGGCTCTCCAGCCATGGAAAATGCAGTCCTGGAAAGACCCTATGTTTACTCCTCTGTTTATTTCTCCTTCTGTTCATCCCTCTCTCGTGGGGGAGCTCAGGTTTCCCTTGCTTTACCTGCCATTAAGAAAGTATGCAGTAAAACAGTGGCCTAACGCCATCACTCAGCAGCGGACGTCTGTGTGTTTATTTGAGCTGAGGTTGGCCTTAGACCAGCCTGCTTAACACTAACACCTATTAAGTGACACCAGCAGTAATAAACCGAGACCAATTATTGGATTTGAAAGGTGATAGTCAGAGGATGTCGCTGTAATTGGATGGAATGAAGGCATTTTAATCAGTTTCCTCCTCCTGTTTGTTGTTTTGTTTTATTTGTCTAGCAATTCAAGAAGAATCTCAAAGGTGTGAACGGAGGAAATGACTTTGATCAAGACATGCTGGAAGACATCTACAATGCCATCAAGTTAGTTATCTCTTTGGTGCTCTCGTATAGTTTTCGTTAGCTCTTACTTATTGTACATTTGATTATATGAAATATAACTGGTTATTTGCCATGCAGTAAATATATCTGGCTAATAAAGCCACAATCAGTGTGTTAGGGCTCAACAAATCGGATGACCCACTGACTGCTGATTTATGTACAAATAACATTCAATTGTATTCTGATACAACTTTGGCACTAAAGTAGTCTTTCTGACATGCAGTATGTTA
The DNA here is from genome assembly GCA_032357475.1 of Enteromius thamalakanensis. Taxonomy (NCBI): domain Eukaryota; kingdom Metazoa; phylum Chordata; class Actinopteri; order Cypriniformes; family Cyprinidae; genus Enteromius; species Enteromius thamalakanensis. The sequence goes on along the minus strand of JAUCMT010000024.1, from coordinate 3,557,198 downwards.
TTTTGTAGAGATTTGCGAGGTCTTGGACAGATCGTTTGGCAGCAAAAGCTTAAGAGCTAATACATGTATTGCTGTAAAGTTTATTATTATGAATAAATACTGGGGAAAAATATTTGCTTCTACATACATTTACAGTCTAAAACACTACCTTCACTGAAGTTTGTTGTAAGTTGAAAAGAGGTTTTATCTACTAACCAAGACCAAGAAAAAAGACAGTAATTCTGTGAAGTATTATTACTGTTTTAAAACAGCTGCTGTTGATTTTAATGTATTTTAAAGGGAACTAACTCCTGTTATGCAAAGCTAAACTTTCAGCATCCAGTTTTTAGTTTCACAAAATCCCTCACAATCATTCTAATGTAGTAAGAAAAAAATTCTTATGAGATCAACAGCAATGTAACTGTAACAATATAATTGCATTCATAAAATAGATCAATTAAAGTGAAGATTTTTATAAGTACAAGTACAAATCTGAACAGCTTCTTGTTGAGCTCTGGTGTTGATTATCTCTGTTATAAACCTCATGTCTCTGGTCTTTAAGTGTATGGATATACTGATGTATACAATGGCTCAGATGGGATAAGGAGAAGTAAACGTATGTGGTCCTGCAGGAACGAGGAGATTGTGATGCCTGATGAGCAGACAGGGCTGGTGAAGGAGAACTATGTGTGGAGTGTTCTGCTGCACAGAGGAGCCTCGTCTGAAGGGATGTTCCTGCATGTGCCTGAAAGCAGTTATGACCGCGATCTCTTCACCATGACCTGGGGACCCACCATTGCCGCCCTTTCCTACGTTTTTGACAAGAGCCTAGATGACACTATCATTCAGAAAGCCATCACTGGATTCAGGTAAGACCTGGAGATTTTTTGCACAGAGCATTTAAACTGTTTAATGATTACGTTTTGATGAATCCTTTTGCTCTCTTTCAGGAAATGTGCCATGATCTCTGCACATTATGGCTTCAGTGATGTCTTTGATAACTTAATCATTTCACTCTGCAAGTTTACTACTCTGAGCTCTGAGGTAAGACCTAAAGCATCCTGATCAGATGCGTTCAGTCTCCTGCAGCAGCTTTAAGTCGTGAGGGAACAGATCTGATTGGGATTTGTGTGCCTTTAGTCTGTAGAGAACCTGCCCACTGTGTTTGGCAGTAACAGGAAGGCTCAAGTTGCTGCCAAGACCATGTTCAGCCTGGCCCATCGTCATGGTGACATTTTACGAGAAGGGTGGAAGAACATCATGGACTCCATGCTGCAGCTTTTTAGGGCTGAGCTCTTACCCAAATCCATGGTAGAGGTGAGATGGGAGTGCCAACTAACAAGCACTTGCATGCTTAGGAAAAAGTAGACCCATTTAAATCAGCCAATAGTGCCACCTGCTGTCACATTGGGTAAAAATATGTCTGTCATGTTGAAAGGTTGAGGACTTTGTGGACCCTAATGAGAAGATTTCCTTACAACGTGAAGAGACACCATCGAACAGGTACGCTGAAGATAATCTTTTATACACATACACAGATGCTTAGTGATTGACATTAAAAGCACTATGGCTCTAAAGATCTGTTATTCTTGTTACATTATGCAATGCATTCACGTTTATTTTAGGTATTACATGGGTATTATTATAGTTAATACACAGCTATTACATACCTCTCCATTCTAGTGCAGTAATAGAAGCTGTTTTTTTAACTTATTTTGACAGATACGTTGAAAAACTTTAATTGTAATCTGTTTAAATACCATAATTTATCAAATTGTAATCCACATGATCAGGATATCCAATTTTTCTGTCATTTTCAGCTCTATTAGATTTTTAATATAAATTTAAAAGAGCTTTTTTGAGGTGCCCGAGGTTCCTGGATGTTGAGTTAAGTTAACCGATTCTTTTCTCCTGCTGTGCGTCTGTCAGGGGCGAGTCTGCTGTTTTAAGTTTTGTGAGCTGGTTAACATTGAGTGAACAGTCCGGGCTCAGAGGCCCCTCCACTGAGAACCAGGAGGCCAAACAAGCTGCCCTGCTCTGCATAAAGGTACAGCACACACATTCACTTACGAAAGGCAGTGCGGTCTGAATCATTACTCTCATTACTGAAAAATATGCCGGCCTACGTTAGCAAAAGAATTTTCTCACATTTCTCCTTTGTTCACGTCAGCACTGTGACCCAGAAAAGCTGATTACTGAAAGCAAGTTTCTGCAATTGGAGTCTTTACAGGAACTCATGAAGGTGAGGTCTACTTAGAAAGATTGGGTGTATACAAGAACGAAACCATTTTCTTTTTTTAGTGCAGTATTACTTAAAGGTTTGCTCATTATGTCATTTTCAATGATTCTAGGCTCTCATCTCGGTGACCCCTGATGAGGAAACATACGATGAAGAAGATGCTGCTTTTTGTTTGGAGATGCTGCTACGTATTATTCTTGAAAACAGGTACTGCGCTCGTTAACGGGTTGCATAGAGAATTATGAAATTATAGTTATATATGGCAGATTGTAGATTTTAACAGAGCGATGACTCTGTGTTTGCAGGGACAGAGTATCATTTGTTTGGCAAACGGTACGGGATCATCTGTACCAGTTATGCGTCCATGCCAGTGAGAGCTGCTTCCTGGTGGAGAGAGCGGTGGTGGGATTGCTCAGACTCGCCATACGCTTATTGCGCAGAGAGGACATAGGCTCACAGGTAGATATTTTTGACACATACAGTGCAAACTCTAACCATACAGGCCATCTAAGTGGATTCTTCCCTCTATCGGTGCAGGTTCTCCACTCTCTTCGCTTGCTGTTGATGATGAAGCAACACGTCCTCTCCAGAGTCTGTCGAGAGGTGGCCTTTGGCTTGCATGAGCTACTTAAAACCAATGCTGCCAACATCCACTGCACTGACGACTGGTACACGCTCTTTTCACTTCTGGAGTGCATTGGGGCTGGGATCAAACCGCCAGCTGCCCTGCAGGTCGCCAACACCAACCCAGACAATGACACAGGTGAACTGATTATTTCTGACCGTTTTGTCTGTTTATGCACCTCTAGACACAAAGAGAGTGGCCTAAAGTCCTTTTCCAGTTGGGCTTATTTTGTGTAACCCTTTTGTTCCAGGTGCTCAGTCAGATAGTGAACTGAGTTCATATCATCACAGTGAAGTTAGTCTTGACCGGGGATATACGTCTGACTCTGAGGTGTACACCGAGCAGGGAAAATCCAGAATACCTCGCTCAGCTACCGATGTGGATGTGGGCTGGCTAGTGGTACGTGTTCACATAAAACCCCTGACAGGAAGCCTGCACCACGGCGGCCGGTCTCTTATTTTCTTGATGACCACCTAAAAAACTATGTTAAAGCTTGAAATGTCTACTTTTTTAAATAAAGTCATGTCCAAACCAAATATTCTCTGTTAAAGTAATGCATATGAAATCCTACCTACAACAAGGGCACAATGCATGTCCTATCATATTGTCTTTGATTGACATATAACTACGTTTTGTTTTGGGCAGGTGGGGAAAGATGATCTGGATGGATCTAAGGCCGCAGTGACTCCAGGTTCAAAGCCCCTGAACTATCCTCTCATTAACCAGTACAGTTTAACTCTTGGGCAGGACATGGGTCTGCACGACACCAAATCTCTCATCAAGTGTGTGGATTCGCTTTCGTTCATCGTACGCGATGCTGCCCATGTCACTCCAGAAAACTTTGAACTTTGTGTTAAAGCCATACGAGTGTTCGTGGAGGCAAGCCTTAATGGAGGTATGTGTCTGTTATACAACAAAGTACTAGAGCCTGAAATTCAATGGGGCTTTTGATAAAAACGCCACTAAAATGAATAAAAGTTCCCTAAAATTCAAGATTCAAAATGAAAATATCCCCCTATATTCATGCTTGTTAAGTTATTAACACATCTCACAAGCAAAAGTCGCTCTTTTCCCCAAATATCAGCATAATTGCAGTTTAACCAAAATAATGGAGTGAATGTTTCAATGGCCCATTAATAAAACAGTTGGTTGCTTTATTTATGATGGAATCAGCTCTTTTCAACTAATTCTTTCAAATAATGATTCCCTTAATATAGTAACTTGCCAATAAATGGTGGTTTTAGCGTAATATAAAACCAAAAATAAATCATTTATAATATCATCATTAATGCAATTGTAATTTTAAACATTTCCCACCTCTGCAGTGCATATATGGCGTTTGTTGATACAGATTTTATTTGAGCTATAGTATTTGAGCCCCTGCTTGTGCATGTGATATGAAATGGCTATTTCTTTTGTGCTTTCATTGCTGAATATGGTGTGTCTAATCATTGACACCGAAACCGGCCCATCTTGTGTGAAAAAAGCAAATCATCTAATGAATGTGAACTATCATCTTTACATAACCGCATGACTTTTAAGGAAAGGATGTGACACGTGGGAAATTTTGCTCTGCGTTTAACCCATCCAAGTGCGCACACACACACCGTGAACACACACCCAGAGCACGCAGCCAGTGCCGCGGCGCCCGGGGAGCAGTTGGGGGAACGGTGCCTTGCTCAAGGGTCTCTCCTCAGTCATGGAAAAGAGCACTGGATATTCACTACCCCCACCCACAATCTCTGCCGCCTCGAACCTGCGACCTTTGGGTTATAAGTCCAACTCCCAATCCATTAGGCCACGACTGCCCCCAAGACACAGCCATTGCTCCAGTTGTTGCCATAGCACAGGTTACAAACACTGTTATTTTTTATTCCAAACAAACCTATTGGAGGACATTTTATTCAAACTTAATTTAGGAAGTTTGACTCCTCGAGGGATTAGAGTGTCTGCCTCACTTCCGTGGCTTTGTAATTGGATGTGTCAGTGCCTGAAAGCTCTTTAGTGCTGTATCTTGAGCTGTGCTCCACTGGTGAGTCATTTAACTTGGGGGCAATTCAGCTGTCTTGTGTGCCCTCTCCATTCATCCTTCACTCCGTCTCTCAGTTCTTCTATCCAGGGTGGTCGGTGATCTACAGTAGGCTTAGTCAAGGCTCATTCAGCACTTTGTAGCTCTGCTCTGCCAATCGGCATGGCCTTTTCATTAGCTGGAGGCCTCTGTTTACATGGGAAGATACCTGCTGTCATCAGGGGCTTACTTGCTCACTTTGAGGGAGGCAGATCAAAGTTTAGAGTTTTGAACATCTAATGGATCCAACGCTGCGATAATGACATGGTAGATATCTGCTCTGTTCTTCTTTCACTGGAAACCGAACACAATATTTTCAATTGCAATCCCAAAATTGGTCAAGATTTGTCAGAGACTGGTTCTTCTAACCAGAAAATAAAAGGGTGTGAAGATGGGCAGTCACATTGAGAAAAGGTTGCTAAAAAAATCTTTCTCATCAAGGCTTTTACCATGCTTGACAGTTGTGAGAATGTGGAGGCGTGCTTTTAAAAGCTTAATTTGATTTCTCTCATTAATCACTGTGTTGATGGTTTCCACGCCCTCCGTAGGGTACCGCACCCACGAGAAGAAAAAGAGCCACAAATATGACTCCAAATCCAGCCGCCTCCGAAAGAAGCCCCGCGAGAAGGAAGGCACATCGAGGAGAACCAAAGCGTCCAGTCAGCGGCCCGCCCGTTCCCATAGCGATGATGAGGAGGACGAGGGCGTGCCGGCCAGTTACCACACGGTGTCTTTTCAGGTTAGTCTGGACGTAAGTACAACAGCCCTTTCCCTAATTCCTAAATCTGTCCATCGTCATGTTTGCCGATCTGCTCGGTGAGGAAGAGCCATGTGATCGTTTCACATTCTACACACTATAGAAGAAAAATAAATGCTCATGCTGTGCTTTGAGGTTTGTTTCCTTTTAGAACTTTTAAAATATTATTCATCAATACTAATACCAGTAGACTTTTTCCTCATACACTAAGTTGAGAGAACTCCTTTTCAGTCTTGTTTTTATATTTTTGTATATTTATATTTGTTTGTTTATATATGTAATGGCTATGTAGTTATTTTAAATTGAGATGCTTTATTTTTTGCCATGAATCTAGCCATTGTTGCTGGCATGGCGTTAATCCATAAATTAATAAATATACTAATACTAGTTCAATTTAACATTGCTTAAATAAGTTTTTAAAGCACAGCAAAAACTAAAATCCTATTACGAATAGCTTTATTTAAAATTAAATGTGATGTATTAAATAACAAAATTAAGATAAATTAAGTTAATTTAGAAACTGACAAAAAGCCTTAAAAATATCTAATGTAAAAAATGTTGACAGCGTTGCTAAAAGATATTAATTAGTAGATATTAATACAAATCTGTCTGAATCTCACTGAGAGTCTGCTTTGTAATTAAGATTATATATAATATTAATACAAATGTTAATGTCAAACAATTGATCACATCCACACAATCACATTTGTTCACATAATATATTTGTGTACTGCGTATATTTATTATGTATATGCAAGCAAACACATAAAACATATTAACATGTTTAATATATAAACACAGCATATTTTCCTTTAATATATCCATGCATGTTTGTATTTTATATATATATATACTGTAGAACATGCACATATGTTAAGTAAACAACTTATTTTGGAAGCAATTAAAAGTTTGACACAAAATAAAGACAAACTCTATAAATTAAGACTTATGATAGTTATGATATTGACAGAAATGCTCTCTTAATTGCAATTTAAAACAGCAATTACAAAACATCTTAATTATTCACATACAGCCTTATTTTTTTCTATTGAAATATGAATATATCAAATGTATAGCATGATTTTTGTTTCATGTTCCACCTGTTTACCTGTCATGTCTCAGTAGTGGATGTATAACAATAATTTCTATTGTCCCTATTCATAAGATGAAAGTGAGTCTGTTAGAAAAGCAAATATTCATTTAATACACCAGATATGCCCCTGAGTGTTCAGTGATTATTAAAACAGCTTGTTTGTCCATATAGTTGTTAGACCTGATGCACACACTGCACACGCGAGCCGCCGGCATCTACAGCTCATGGGCAGAGGAACAGCGCCATCTAGAGGATCCTGGCAGAAAGATCGAGGCAGACTCTCAAACACTATGGTCCAGCTGCTGGTGTCCTCTCCTTCAAGGTCAGAGACTAGCCAAAAAGCATATTAGCCAGCATTAGTGGCAATTACAAATGCTTATAATAACATAAGATTTTGTTGTAAAATTACTGATAATGTATCTGATGCTGCATTGAATGCATTAAAGTAGGTAGATGTTCAGAGATGCTCAATAGCTTGTGTGTTTTGGCGTTGTAGGTATGGCTTGGTTGTGCTGTGATGCACGGAGGCAGGTCCGCATGCAAGCTCTCACCTACCTGCAAAGGGCACTTCTTGTACACGATCTACAAACCTTGGACGCAGTGGAGTGGGAGTCCTGCTTCAACAAGGTAAACCAGTTCTACTATATAGTGTTAGTTTAACATGCGTTTAGATTTTTATGAAACAATGTATGTTTTTTTTTTTACAGGTCCTGTTTCCATTGCTGACAAAACTCCTTGACAACATCAGTCCAGCTGATGTTGGAGGCATGGAGGAGACCAGGATGAGGGCCTGCACACTGCTTTCTAAGGTCTGGTCTTGGGTTTCTTTGCTCGTTAATCCTAATAACTTCCACCTTATTTAAAGAGTGATTGTAAGTGTCTTTGTCTTCTCAGGTGTTCCTGCAGCATCTCTCTCCTCTGCTCTCTCTTCCCACATTTGCAGCCCTCTGGCTCACCATTTTAGACTTCATGGACAAGTACATGCATGCCGGCTCCAGCGACCTTCTGGTAAGATGCTCTTGGATAGTGAGAATCACCTGTATCAACCTAAAAAATGGATCACAGCAACATTTCACCTTCAAGTCACCCCAAACCCATGTTACAGTATATAAACGATGACTAAGACTTCAGTGTATTCCTCACGTAAAGGTGTAGTATAGGAAAACGGTGAATGTAAACAGTTAAACATGCGTTGGAGAATATTGGATTAGTGCATTGGGTCTTAAAGTGACAGCAGCTGCTAATATGTCTGCATTAATGTTAATCAAACAATAAAAGACAAACAAAATCACTCACTGCTTCTGACTGAACCTTTTGAAGCTTTAAAGGGTCACAACACCCCCCTGTTTCAGCAGTGCTTTTTCACACCTCTGGTTTGAAAAACTTTCTGAAAAGGG